>JBBBDQ010002134.1:2640000-2652500 GCA_037127315.1 Ascarosepion bandense | reverse complement strand
GCTCCATCAGATTACGGCCTTTTCCGCTCAATGCAACATATTCTGAAGGGCCGCCGATGCGACTCGTTTGAGGAAGCGTGTCAAGAATTCTTTGATTCGAAGCCGGCTGAATTTTACTTTGACCAGATCCGAAAGCTTCCAGATCGATGGCAGAAAGTCTCGGAAAATGATGGTCTTCATTTTGAGCAATAATGTTTGTTGTTTTTGCGAGTAAAATTTCAATTTTTTTGCAAGTGTTTTCTGGTAACCTTATATTACTTGGCGAGTAAAATTTTAATTTTTTGCAAGTGTTTTCTGGTAACCTTAGATTACTTGGCGAGTAAAATTTCAATTTTTTTGCAAGTGTTTTCTGGTAACCTTAGATTAAATGGCGGGTAAAATTTCAAATTTTGCAAGTGTTTACGAACTTTTGGGACAACCTAATAATAACCTAAGCAAGTCTAAACTAGTGATGACTAATATACTGTCTGAATTTGAATGCCCTGTACAAGATTGTGTTTCTTGTCATAAAAAAATTAAATCTATTGCCCATAATACTACTTCCCTGAATAGACACCTTACATGCCACCTATCTAGTAATAATGGTGCAATAAAAATATTTATTAACCCATAACTTACATGAACCCTTAAGAAAAATATTGGTTAAAAATTAAAAACATACTATTTATGTCACAATATCAAAGGCACCTCGCTATAAGAGAAGCACTATATATCAAAAGATTTTCCCCTACCGTCAACCTTTCATTATTTAACATTGGAAATAGAGTTTTGAAGTTAAAAAAAAAGACGTTCATGCGAAGCGTAAAAGTGCGCATCACTGGAGGTTGTAGCCGTCAGGAAAGCAAGTATACGGAGGGGAGTTCCACAGGCGGAAAGTGCGATAAAACAAGCTGATGTAGAATTGGCGGCTGCATTTGGTTGATCTAACTCTAAATGGGTGGGACCTTGTTCCAAGTCTGGTTGCATGAGTAAATTTTAGTGGCATGGCAATGACTTAAGATCGTCAGAGCAGAAGCCATGAATATATTTGTAGAATAGACAGGGAAGCACGATCCTGCCGGTGAGAAAATGTCTGTAGTCGAGCTGCCAAGTAGGGACCTATCACGTTGCAGATTCTCCTTCAAAGCCTGTCGAGATATATAAGTTGCATTTGGAGAATGAGGCAAACTTTCATAATTCATGTTATGCAGCTTTTAAAAAGTTGATTAAGTAGAGTGCGACCGGGCATTGTCGGGCAGAAAAATGGGGCCCTACCTATTGACAAGTCTATGATATTTATTTGTCAGCTTTTCGTGGATACACTCAATTTCTTCACAATATGAGGTTGCTCTTATTTAGTTTCCCTTAAGGCAAGAAAAAATAATTAATAACCATTTTGAAAGATCACAATCCAAAAACCATTAACTATTTTAATGTGCAGTGGTGGTTTTGAGTAATGCATTGGTGATTCACTTGCATATAACCACTTGCCAACTTTCTCACTGTTGCTAAAGAGTACCTGTTTCTCATAGAATACTAGCAGTATAACCCGGCGTTGCCCGGGTGTAATGAAAGCTTTAAAACTAATCCATGGTCCTGGAGCTCAGACTCTTTGCACGTTGGCACGAAAGACTAAAAAGCAATAGTTGTTTCCAGTCAAAGCGAAACCGTAGACTGAAAGAAAAATGAATGGATGTAAGCAAATTTTGATTTCCTGCTATCGATATCAAATAGGTTTATTTGTCTTAAACTGAATTTTGAAGGCTAAATAAGTCCTCTGAGTAAATGGTATCATGGCTGAGACTAAGAACTACAATTACACCTACTTAGAGCCAAACCCGAAGCAAAAACTGAAATAAAAGAGCTGAAAAAAATACAGATATACCGGCAGATAAACAGACACACACACAAACATCTTGCCTTATATGTATGTATATTATCGATTTCTTGTACTATTGTAAGAACTCAACCTTGAAACTTCTGAATATCGCTTCTTATGGCTTTGTCTATGAGTGTATCAAATATGATTAAAATCGGACCTCTCCTATAACCCGATTTTTTCGATTATCGATTTTCGATATTTATCGGGGGTATCTCGACACAAAACCTAGCTAAGAACACTCGCAGACACTTATAGAACAACTGTGTAAATTTTCAAGAAAATCGGTTCAGCTGTTTCGGAGTCTATAGGTAACGGACACACACACACAGACACACAGACAAAGTTCCATTCATAAATAAATGTATATATTTACATGTTTCGTTAAAAACAACTAACAACGTAGATTTTACTAATTTCTGATTTAATTATTCCCGTATTCTTACATGTTTCCCTTTTACTGTTTCATGTTTGACGGTAATGTAATATTTCGGTATTTAGTGTCTTATTTATTTATTTTTTTTAATTAATGATGTTTATTTTGGTATAAACTTTAGGTTTTTACATCAAGCTACAACCTTTAAATTTTGTGTGGATACAGGAGCAGACTAGCTAAATTCTCTTGACTGTGGGATGATAGTTGTAAACGAGCCTATCCCTTCTGGACTCTAGTCGTCGACTGACTAGCGTCTTTCCTTTTTCAAAGTCTCCTACACAAACTACTGTCCTTAACTCCTACTTCTTACTCCTACTCTTACCCCTACTCCTACCAAAAGAAACAGTTCCTTATTTTGACGCCCAATTTTGAATTCTTGTCGTCAGTGTGTCTACCTTTTTCTATTGTTAGGATACTCGCCATTTTACAAACCATAACATCATAACTATTAATAATAAAGAATGAAATGAAAAATATCATTAAAAAATATAAATCTTCTCTATTGTAATAAAGGCCATGGTGCATATATATATATTTTGGTAAAATTTTTCCAATATTTTTACATGTTTCCTTTTTGATGGCAATAAGGAATGTAAAAATTTTCCGTAATATTCGACTTTCAAAGTGTTGTCTTCCTCTTCTCATTCCTTTTTCAGGGATGCTAAATTTTTAAATGTTGTTATGTCCTAACTTTTGAAGGTAGTGTAATATTTCGGTTTTTAGTGTCTTTTTTCTTTTTTTGTTTTTTTCGTTCTTTAAAACTGTCTCGTGATGCGCACTAACAGTGAGCATGAAGAAGAAGCAACTGAAGTTCCTGGGACATGCAATGAGGAAAGAGGGCTTAGAGAACCTGGTACTGACAGGGCAGATAGAAGGAAAAAGAGACAGAGGAAGGCAGCGGATAACATATTTGAAGGGCCTGATCAGGTGGATGACGGAAGGGGGGTTGCATGGAGTAAAAGGAGGAAACATATTAAGAGCCACCAGGGATAGGGAGACGTGGAGAACCATGATCGCCTACTTCCTGAAGGATAGGGCACATATAAGAAGAAGAATACCTAAGATGTTTTATTAATTTCATAGTGTGTCATTTCAGGCGTGACTACCAAATATTAACAATCGTTTCTCCTTCAAAGAAACCACGTTTTTAGCCAAAGGCTGCACTACTAGTTTTGTCCTCGTGGACCAACATCTCAGAGCAAGGTTTGAATTAACATATTGAAAGCTTATTTCTCTGCTGGGCATTCCATAAATCTTTATCTGTTAACCTCAGTTGTTTTAAGCCCGAACCGTAAACATTCTTGGCCATATATCATTTATTTACACTGTTTATTTTAGTGCAGTGTATATCGGCTCGGGACGAGAGATCGGAGAGACGCGTTCGAATTCCAGTTGAATTATTTACATTAATTTACGCGCAAATAACATTTGGAAAAGGTATGAATATATCACTTCTTCCTCCAACTCTACGTTAAATAGCAGGAAAGATTGACTTATATAGCCTAGGTTGGCGACCAGTCTACAACAAAAAAACGACAATCTACCGAGGGAAATATCTTCTATCTAGTTGGTCATGTCTCAAAAGTGGCATGATTACCCAAGCGTGTATCCCGCATGTCACTTAATTGACTGACTGACAAAGCTTTGATCCTTGATCTCGTTTTTATTACCATATTCATGACGTTTCGGCAGCTATATCCTCCGGTTTTCTTCAGGTGATTTTATTGGAATTTAAAACCGAACCCTTTATGGTGTCTACGTGCGTAGATTGTTCTAATTCTGCGTAACATGCCTTTGGATATCTCAGTTTTAAATAAATTTCCCTTGAAACACCTCATCTATCCAAGCGTTCCTTTTCTCTGAAGTCGACAGAGAATGAACTCACAAGACTTTTGGTCAGATCATTTTGAATCAGTCCCCAAGGACACATGTCACAGTAGAAAAAATCGATTAACTTACATAGAAGTTAAAATCAAATTAATTGTTCGTGGAAACTAAACAGTCAAATAATTATATATATATATATATATATATATATATATATATATATAATTTATTAAGAAATTATAACATGAATATGCTATAGTATCACTACGAAAGTAGCTATTTTGTTTCGACACTTCTTTCAAGCTGAAGAATTTTAAAAGGTTCAAAACAAGATTTAGAAAGTTATCCATATATTAAACTTTAAATTAATTAAATTAATTAATTAATTAAAATTTAATAAATTAAATTTATTTTGCTTGTTTTTAACCTTTTAAAATTCTTCAGCTTGAAATAAACCTCATCACTTGATAAGACCTAGAGAGCCAAGCTGAAGAATTTTAAAAGGTTAAAAAAAAGCAAAACCCTTTTAATTAGGGAGGCATTATTGTATAGACAGTGTGGACCAATCAGAATAAAGTAACTTCTAATTTGGAGAATATGTGAGCAGTCGCAAAAATAATTTTTGGGGGCATTAGTATTAATCTTTGATTAAATTGAGATCAGCATTATTAATTGACTGTTAAGATTCACTTTATTTTATTGCTAATTTAAAAAAAAATTATAAGTTTAACTATTTATTAGATTTAGAAAGTTATTCATATAATAAACGAAGAAAAAGAACACACACCACACACACACACACACACACATATATGTAGTAAAAACCTAGAGAGCCAACGAACCTACCAAGGTTTCACCAAATTGGATCTTCAGGGAAAGTTGACTCTAGATTAATTACGTTGTTTGCTTTACTTGCGTATTGAGCGCTTTTTTGTTTTAGGATACTCGTCTCGGGTTTTTTTTCTTTGGGCTGCGTACTTTGACTGATGTTCACGTGCTTAGCTCGTTCTTTTTTTATCACCATTTTTTCCTTCCACGTATGTGCACGGAGGTGTTTTTCGAAACGAGTATAACGGCAAGTTTACATCTATATATATATATATATATTGTCATCCGCAGAAAGATCTGTTTCGCTGTATCATAGCTCATCAGTACGGTTAGACTACGATTGCTTTTTAACCCAGGATTGCCGAAAAAATCCTAGATTATCCTCTCCGCTCTAAGTGATTTGTCATTTTTCCTTTTTCTCATTTAAGCAAACACTTATCAATAACGGATTTCCTAACTTCATTATTAATCACAAAATTGAAATGTATCTCAACAAACTTAACAATAGCTCTAACAATATTGATAATATTAATAATAATGGTGTACATAAAAATAAACATAACACTATTAACTTATAATATTGCAACCAAATCTAAACTTATTTATAAATGGAACTTTGTCTGTGTGTGTGCGTGTGTCTGTTACCTACAGAGTCCGAAACGGCTGAACCGATTTTCTTGAAAATTAACACAGTTATATTATAAGCGTCTGAGAGTGTTCTTAGCTAGGCTTTGTGTCGAGGTACCCCCGATAAATATCGAAAATCGATAATCGAAAAAATCAGGTTATAGAAGGAGTGGTCCGATTTTAATCAAATTTGATACACTCATAGACAAAGACATAAGAAACGATATTCAGAAGTTTCAAAGTTGCAATTCTTACAATAGTGCAGAAAATCGATAATATATATATATAAGGCAAGATGTTTGTGTGTGTGTCTGTTTATCTGTCTGTATGTCTGTATTTTTCAACCCTTATATTTTAGTTTTTGCTTCGGGTTTGGCTCTAAGTAGGTTATAATTGTAGTTCTTAGTCTCAGCCATGATACCATTTACTCAGAGGACTTATTTAGCCTTCAGAATTCAGTTTACGACGAAAAAAACTCATTTGATATAGATACCAGTAAATCAAAATTTGACTTACATTCGTTCATTTTTCTTTCAGTCTACGGTTTCGCTTTAACTGGAAACAACTATTGCTTTTTAGTCTTTCGTGCCAACTCCAAAGAGTCTGAGCTCCAGGAACATGGATTCGTTTTAAAGCTTTCATTACACCCGAGCAACGCCGGGCTATACTGGTAGGACATAATAATTACAAACAAATTGAAAAAACTCTCAAAAACATAATACTTACAAATTTTAAACCAGTGGATAGTAATAATTAAATTAAACACATCATATATTATAAAAAATTCAAAACAATTGACCTATAGTCTCTAAGAACCCTACAAGCACTAAACTAAATTCTCTACAAAACACCAATGTAGTGTATCAATTTACATGTCGGTTCAGAGATTGTATCTCTGGTACTAATAATAAACCCACTACATATATTAGTTTTACGACAACCACGCTCTTCCGAAGGCTTACCTGTCACCTTCCTGATCAGAGTACAATTAAACAACATTTCTCAGAAAAACATAACTATGTAAGTAATATCAGACAGATGTTAGTCAACAAGACAATAATCCTCACTCATACATACAGTAAAAAGGACCTTCAGATATTGGAAGACATCTACATTAAAGCCAAACAACCCACACTTAATAAAATCTCGTTTTAATCTGGTCATAGCACATTACATTGCATCTGAATAAATGGTTCTGTTGTCGTTTCGCGCTATCACGTGGTGTGACGTCATAGAACCGCATTGCAAATTTGCGAACTGCGTTTGCTATTTTTGATAACTATTGCCGTTGCTTAGCGGAGTTTTATGTCAACACAAGATAAAATCGTCGCTGATGGTGGATGATTTTGTGTTAATGTCCCTATAACCTCTCTGAAGATGGCTTATGGGAGCCGAAAGCTTAGAACCAACTTAATGAAATATTATCCAAATGTTGGAGAATTTTTGTCTTTATTTTCAACTGAAAGTAAAGCCAAAATACGATGTTTAGAACGGCTCATGATTAAACATAATAGGCATTCATTGTCTCTTATATGTAACAGTATATGCTTAGAATATATATATATATATATATATATATATATATATATATATTGTTTGGTATTACTCATCCTGTTTATCACTCTTATCTAGGATATATGCATATGTATGCATATGTGTTTGCTTCTGTTCTGTGTTTGCGTTGGTCTGCTTGTATGCATGTGTTTATGCTTAAAATTAATGGCATGTTCTCTCGTTTTTCTTTCTTTTCTTGCGATATTTTTTTTTTATTCTGTTGAGAATAACCGGCTCGCGAAGCATTTATTTTTAGCCTCTTATTTTACAATTCATTTTTTACCTTATTATTTGAAATGAAAGTATTTGTAGCACAACACGCGCTTCAAACCAATTCCCCACCCTCAACCAAAACAAAAACCATCACAAGAAAAACCCCCAACCGTATCAAAAAAACACACACGTGGTCACACAATCAAAGCGAAGGCACTATCATTGCATGCTAGATATTGCTACTGGTAGCGTAAACCTGTATCGTAATTAATGTTTTCACACACACACACACACACACACACACACACACACACACACACACACACACACACACACACACGCACGCGCGCGCGCGCACGAACATATATATATATATATATAAATATTATTTCTTATAAAATATATATATATATATATATATATATATATATATATATATATATATGTATATACAAGAAATAATTGGAGATTGTTTGATGGCGTGTTTTCTACCCTCTGGCAAGAATGCAAACGGAGAATGTTAAGAACGTGCATATATTTCCTTCTGCTGGTGTTTAATAATATCCATCCACAATTTCCAAAATGGAGAAAATATTTATAATTCATTTCTTGGCAATTATTTTGACGTACAAATAATATTCTTTTAAAATGAAAAATTATAATAGCTATCAACACTATATTATAACGAAACATGCTAACAAAATATGTGCGTATATATGTATATACAAATCTGGTAACGGTAAATAATCCGTGACAAGAAAAATCTTTTGGTAAATAATCCAATTCGATCCAAGTAATATAATATTAAAAACTATAAAATATTAAAAATGATCCACAAATAGAACTCAGTGTATTTAATTACAGAGCAAATATTAATCATAACTTATTTATGAATGGAACTTTGTGTGTGTGTGTGTGTGTGTGTGTGTGTGTGTGTAACCTATAGACTCAGAAACGGCTGAACCGATTTTCTTTAAAATTTACGCAGTTGTACTATAAGCGTCTGCTAGTGTTCTTAGCTAGGTTTTGTGTCGAGGTACCCCCGATAAATACGGAAAATCGATAATTGAAAAAATCGTATAATAGAAGGAGTGGTCCGATTTTAATCAAATTTGATGCACTCATAGACAATGACATAAGAAACGATATTCAGAAGTTTCAACGTTGCAGTTCTCAAAATAGTGCAGAAAATCGATAATATATATATATATATATATATATATATATATATATATATATATATATATAAAAGACAAGATGTTTGTGTGTGTGTCTGTTTATCTGTCTGTATGTCTGTATTTTTTCAGCCCTTTTATTTTATTTTTTTCTTCGGGTTTGGCTCTAAGTAGGTATAATTGTAGTTCTTAGTCTCAGCCGTTGTACCATTTACTCAGAGGACTTATTTAGCCTTCAAAATTCTCTCTTAATTACTGTTGTTCCCAGGTTCACCCTGACCTAGAGTGGTAGCACCTGTTAGGGTCCCAGTCATAGGCAAATAGTTAACCCCCTAAAACAAAATTGGGATCAAAACATTATGAAAGTATAGAAATACACTTTTATAGAAATATATACATAAAAATATACTTTTGTAGAAAAATATACATTTATGAAGGAAAAATTTTACCAACAAATGATTTTTAAGGAAAAAAACACATTTTTGAAGGAAAAAATTATTTTCAGCAAAACATTTTTGAATACAAATCTAGAAGACAATTTCAGTTTTCTAAATAAAAAAAGAATAAAAACAAAGTTTTCATTAGAATCTGACTAAATAAACCTTCTCACTATAATTGAACATGAATAAAAATACTTTAAAACCCCCACGTTTTTGGCATGAAATAACCCACAGAGGTGTTGATATGCCGTTAAAAAAAACTCAGACTCAAACTTGTCTTCTCACTCTTTGCGAACGTTGGATTCGAAGTTTATAGATACTTTTGAAGCTCGTGCTATTTCTAAATTGGTATGTTCAGCATTCATAGCCATAATAACTGCAGGCCTCTTCACTGCTTCTGTAATCATTGCGTCTGCCATTGATCATTCTGAAATATAAAATCAAATACTATGCTACTGTAATAAAAAATAACATACAGTACTGTGCAAAAGTATTAGGACAAGAACTATTTTATCTCTTATGAGGCATCAAAATAATTGCGACAATTTACCAATCGCACCTAGTATATATCCAGTACTGTGCAAAAGTATTAGGACAAGAACTATTTTATCTCTTATGAGGCATCAAAATAAGTGCGACAATTTACCAATCGCACCTAGTATATATACAGTACTGTGCAAAAGTATTAGGACAAGAACTATTTTATCTTTTATGAGGCATATTGACAGAAAATAAACAATTTGATTAAAGTAATTTTATTTGATTTACTCAACCAATGCTTTAACAAGAAAAAATACTTGTCACAAAATAAATTTAATATTTAGTATAATAGCCTTTTGCTTTGAAGTAATAAAATAATTGCGACAATTTACCAATCGCACCTAATATATATATATATATATATATATATATATATATATATATATATATATATGTATGTATATATATATATATAGTACTGTGCAAAAGTATTAGTACAAGAACCATTTTATCTTTTATGAGGCAAATTGACAGAAAATAAACAATTTAATTAAAGTAATTTTATTTGATTTACTCAACAAATGCTTTAACAAGAAAAAATACTTGTTACAAAATAAATTTAATATTTACTATAATAGCCTTTTGCTTTGATCACAGCCTTCATTCTGTCAGGCATTGACATCACAAGCTTCTTCAATGTATCTAATGCTATCTCCTGTCAAGCAGCTTGTATTTGTTCCCAAAGTGTGTCTTGTGAAGTAACATTAGATTTATCAATTCGAGAGGGGGGAATAAAACAAGTCAGGCATATCCAAGGATAATAGAATAATGAGTAGTTTCAAAATAACTTGTTTAATAGAAAATAGGAAAAATTAAATATAACTTCTTTTTAATACAATTCTTTTACACCTAGTTTTACATAATCAAGATTTATTAGCAATTTACTTGGATTTTCACACTGTATTTGAATTTCAGTGATGTTTTTAGGAAAATCACCCCTGTCCTAATACTTTTGCACACTACCGGTAGTCTGCATAACTATTAAGACAGGGGTGATTTTAAACTTTATTGTGATGTCTCCTAAAAGACAAAATAGTTTTTGTCCTAATACCTTTGCACAATACTGTATGTCCTCAAATAGCTAACGCAACCTGTATAAATGTGAAATACGTTTGGTTTTATTTTGCACTCGTTGACGAAGAATCCTTTCAATTTTCTCTTTTAGATTCAGCTGCGATCGAGTTTTCCTAAGGGAATCATTTCAAAGGGGATCATAGCCCTAAAAACTGACTACGATATTGACGCGTCCCTGTCAGTTAGATTCAACCTCTCAACTACGGAATGACCCAGACTTGTGAGGCCGAAATCCATCAAAGTTGCCGTTCGCAGCATCACTTTTACAGAAACTTGTTTCAAAGATGCATTTCCATGAAAACGATAACTTGGGCAGTATGAGACCAGAAAGGGTCGGTGATTCGCCCTCAGATGTTATGAGTTGGAATATTATCGAAGATATACGGTGAATTGCGTTTTATCTAGGAAGAGGTTGTTTTCGACAAGAAATCAATATATCGATTTTCCTGAATAACGAATGCGTGATTTTTCTGAAATTTTGGGTTTTATGGTTCTTGCACATTTAGGGAGTATTCTTATACAGCAGAAAAGCAACTGTTTATGTGGATGTTTATATATATATATATATATATTTAGTAAAGTTTTGTAATTTGCTTAAAGCATTGTGTAAAATAGTTATATGGGTTATGTCTTGAAGGCTTTCACAATGCGTTGAGTAAAATAAAGGAAGGTAAAGAAGTTTTTGAGGATTACCTATTTATTATACATTAATATTTCGAGATCAAAATCTCATCTTCGGAAAGGCAGAGAAGCTTTTGTCTGTCCGAGTGTCCTCACGGCCTTTCAACGAATGGCTATATATATATATATATATACTATAGTCATCCGCAGACAGATCTGTTTCGCTATATCACAGCTCATCAGTACGGTTAGACTCCGATCGCTTCCTTACCCAGGATTGAAACCCGACCGAATTAGTGTCAGTCGACTACTCTATCCCTGGACCACGAGCATCCGGTAGAAGAATCTTTAGCGCCTATATCATTATACATGTCCAATAGCTAGAGTGCTCTAATTCACATATAAATATATATATTTATTACGGAAATCAACGAATTTTAACGACACTTGGTTATAAGCAACCGACAATTTGAAATGAATTGTTTGAACATTATTTTTATCGATACTCGTATTTAAGTAGATATTCTGTTTTTAATGAAACAGTATTATATATTTATATCTACCGGCCTGATTATTTACGATAAATTTTTATTACGAAAATGTGTGCCATTCGGCAGGATTCGAACCTGCGACTCCTATCTATATAATTCATTAAAAACAGAATATCTACTTAAATACGAGTATCGGTAAAAAATAATGTTCAGACAATTAATTTCATATATATATCTATATATATATATATATATATATATATATATATATATATATATATATATATATGTAGTAATAACGATACCAATAGTAACAGAACTAACTCTGCCGAAACTGGTATTAATTATGATATAATTTAAATCGTCTTGTACAACCCACCAAGAACGAACTCGGAGGGAAAAGAAGGGGAAGTAAGAAAAGATACAAAGGAAGTACATGAACAAAAAGTCAAGCACTCATAAGAAAGAAAAAAAAACCAAAAGAAAACCCTAATACTAAAGCGCTCAATCCGAAAGTAGAGCAAACAAATTTCCCTGACGAGCCGTTGGACGAAACCGTGGCAGGTTGTTGGCTCTTGCTTAGATTTTCTGTCTATATATATATATATATATATATATATATATGTGGGGTGGGGTGCGTACGTAACTATCTATGAAAATTTTATGTGCGTGGCGGTGATTACGGATGTACGTTGTGGTGCAGTGGATATCGACTCTGAACGAGGAATCGGGGAGCCGAGTTCGAATTCCTTGCATTCACTTAACGCCCAAAATACCCTCTTCTCTTCAGTTTTGGGTTAAATAATAGAACAGACT
>JBBBDQ010002134.1:2457500-2635000 GCA_037127315.1 Ascarosepion bandense | reverse complement strand
AAGAAAGTACAAAAGTAATATGTAGGCTAAAGAAAGAAAGAAAGAAAGAAAGAAAGAAAGAAGAAAGAAAGAAAGATAACGTGCGAAAGAAAGGTTAAAGAATGAAAGAAACAAAGAATGAAAAAATACGAAAGAAAGTAATATGATGGCTCAAGAAAGAAAGAAAAAATGTCCAAAAGAAAGGGATATGAAGACTAACGAATGAAAGTAGTCAAGAAAGAAAGAAAGAACGAAAGAAACAATATGTAGGCGAACGAACGAACGAAAGAAAGAAAGAAAGAAAGAAAGATAACGTACGAAAGAAAGTAATATGAAGGTTAAAAAAAGAAAAATGTACAAAAGAAAGTAGGATGAATTTCAAAGAAAAAAGAAAGAAAGAAAGAAAAAAAGAAAGAATAAAAAAGTATGAAAGGAAATAATATGAAGGATAAAGAAAGAAATAAAGAAAGAAAGAAAGAAAGAAAGAAAGTACGAAAGAAAGTAACATGAAGTCTAAAGAATGAAAGAAAAAAGAAAGAAAAAAGTACGAAAGAAAGTAATATGATGGCTCATGAAAGAAAGAAAGAATGTCCGAAAGAAAGGGATATGAACACTAACGAATGAAAGTCGTAAAGAAAGAAAGAAAGAAATTACGAAAGAAAGTAATATGTAGGCTAAACAAAGAAAGAAAGAAAGAAAGAAAGATAACGTACGAAGGAAAGTTATATGATGGTTGAAAAAAAGAAGGAAAAAAAAAAGAAAAAGTCCGAAAAAGTAATATGAAGAGTAAAGAAAGAAAGAAAAAAGAAAGAAAAAAGAAAGAAAGATAACTTAGGAAAGGCAGTAATATGAAGGCTAATTAAAGAAAGTCCGAAAGAAAGCAATATGAAAATAAATAAATAAATAAATAAATAAAGAAAGAAAGAAAGAAAGAAATATGATGGCTAAAGAAAGAAAACAGAGAGAAATTAAGAAAGAATGTAATATGAAGGATAAAGAAAGAAAAAAAGAAAGAAAATACTATAGAATGGTCACTACAACGTTATTGAGAATTTTCGCCACAACCCCACAAGAAATTGACGACGAAGATCCACTACACAAAATTGAATTTTGCCTGAATTTTTTTATTTTTAATCATTGAGGTTTTTATTACACTGGTACTTTCGTCATTATTCGTATTACTCTAATTAACTTTCTCTTGTAAACCTATTTTCTTTTGTGAAGGGTTTTTTCGAAAATCATTTTTTTTCGGAAAAGATTTTTATAGAAGGAGAAATGTTTTAAATAATATCTTTCCTTTTAAAAGAGTATATTTAGAATTTTACCGTGAATATATACCGTGAATAGCTAATATTTGTAAAAGTAAGTGTAAAACCTGTTCCCAATTTTTTTTTTAATTTATTTATTTTTCTCTTTCTTTCCCCCCTATTTAAAACTGTTTTTAGAATAGTCAAAAGAAATTTAAGTGTAAGTTATATTTTTCTTCAGTCCAAATGGGAAAATTATTTTTAATAAAAATTTTGTAATGAAAGTTTTTGAAAGATTTTCAAAAAATTATTTTTCTTATTTTCTATGAATAAAATTTTGTTTTAAGTAAAATTTGTGACTCTATATATTTCTGTCTCCTTTGTCTTTACCCTTTTTTCTCTTCCCTTTTCTTTGGTATGCATATATTCCTTCTTAATTAATGCGTGTCTGATGAATTCTGTATGGGTGTAGTTTGAGCATGCACACTGCACAGTACTGTGCAAAAGTATTAGGACAATAACTATTTTATCTTGTATAAGGCACACTGACAGAAAATAAACAATTTAATTAAAGTAATTTTCTTTGATTTATTCAACAAATGATTTAACAAGAAAAATACTTGTTACAAAATAAATTTAATATTTAGTATAATAGCCTTTCCCTTTGAAATAATAAAATAATGGCGACAATTTACAAATCGCACCTAGTATATATATATATATATATATATATATATATATATATATATATATATATATAGTGCTGTGCAAAAGTATAAGAATAAGAACTATTTTATCTTTTGTGAGGCACACTGAGAGAAAATAAACAATTTAATTAAAGCAATTTTATTTGATTTACTCAACAAATGATTTAACAAGAAAAATACTTGTTACAAAATAAATTTAATATTTAGTATAATAGCCTTTTGCTTTGATCACAGCCTTCATTCTGTAAGGTATTGACATCACAAGTTTCTTCAATGTATCTAATGGTATCTCCTGCCAAGCAGCTTGTATCTGTTTCCAAAGTGTGTTTTGCGAAGTAACATATTTAAGTAAATTTAATTTAATTTAATTTAATTAATTAATAAATATATATATGCTTTTTTCCCTAAATATGTTTTTTTCTAAAAATTTTTTTCTAATACTTTATCCTATTTATAAACGCTAGTTTTGTTTTACACATATCGAGCATTTCTAGAATATGGAAAATTTTCTTTTTTTCTTTTCTTTTTCTTTATCCTTCTTACCCCTACATCCATTTTCTTCTGTTTTGTTTAACCCAATTCTCAATTTAACATAACTTCCTATTCCATCCTTTAACCTCTTTCCCTGTTTAAAGCCAGACAAAGCTACATTTTCTAATTTTTTCACTTACAACTCTATCTAAAAAGTAAAATATAAAAATAGCGAACCGATTTTTTTGTGACGTTAATTCTTTAATTCTTAAACTTCATTTTTATTTCTTTTTTATTTCATTTTGAAAATGTGGCAGGTGCCGATGAGATGTGAAATCTCTCTTAGGGGTTTCATGTTGAAAGGATCATTCATCAGTTTTGGACATCGAAATTTATTTTATTTTATAATTGGCTCTGTAATTTGAATTACATTGAGCTCTCCACCTGTATCATTTTTTAATATTAAAACTTTAATATTAATTAAGATCAGGTCTTTGGGATTTACCTTCTTACTTTTCCGTTTGGATTAAAGTTATTTTAAAAAAATATGCATATATATATATATATATGCAGACTGAGTCGATCGGGCGAGTGAAATCTCAATATATATATATTCTCAGTCTGCATATATATATATATATATATATATATATATATATATATTCAGATTTCACTCCCCCCCGATCGACTCAGTCGATTAAAAACTTAATTAGGTGTTTAAAGCTTATTGTTTTTGTGATAGATAGTTGGGAGGATGGGAAGAGTGTTTGAAAGAATGGAAGCGAGTTATTGTGTTAGGAGATGTCTATAGACCTTACATTTAAACTCCTGGAGATTGTAGCCGTCAGGGAAGCAGTCATGTGGAAGGGAATTCCACAGTCGGGAAGTACGAGAAAAGAAACTGTTGGAGTAGAAGTTGCGGTTGCATTTTATCGGTTTCACTGTAAAAGGGTGGGATCTAATTGCTAATCTAGTATCTCGTGCAGATTCGAACCTAGGGAGCACCAGTGATCTAAGTTCATCGGAGCAGAAGCCATGGAAGTATTTATAGAAGAGACACAGGGAAGCCACGTCGCGCCGGTGAGAGAGAGACTGCAGGCGGTCTGCCAAGTCAGTATCGATCACATTACAGACCCTCCGCTGTACCTTGTCTAGAAACCCGAGGAGAATAGCAGGGGCAGTCGACCAGATATGGCAACAGTATTCAATGCACGGGCGGATGGTAGATTTATAAATGTGCAGGATAGATTCAGACGAAAAAAAAACTCCGGGCCCTGCACATAGAACCGAATTTCATACCAGCGGATTTAGTAATGCATTCGATATAGTCATTCCACTTGAGGTCCGCGGAAAAAGGCTCACACTTAATAAAATAAAGTTTTATTATCAAAATGTTTATTCTATTAAGAGGAAAGTTCAAATTTTGTTACTATTTTTTTAAAAATTAAATCCATGTTCCCCGATTCACGCTATGATTACGGAAGGCGACGATCAAGAAACATATTTAAGTAAATTTAATTTAATTTAATTAATTAATAAATATATATATGCTTTTTCCCCTAAATATATTTTTTCTGTTTAGTCTGTCGAGTAAAATGATTTTGGAATAAGTAAATTTTCCACTCGCTTTCGACCGTCTGACAAGTGATTTCTTTTTCAAATCTCAAAGGCTATATATATATATATATATATATATATATATATTGTCATCATCTCAATATTATGTATATTCATCTAATAACACACTCATTAATACAAATGTATTATGTGTAACTCAGCTTATTGATTTTATATTTACTACCATTACTCCAAAGAGTCATGGGCGAACCTTTGTGTAATTCTCAGTCTACTCATCAGATCAGCTAACCCGAAACAGAATCACTAGATCGATAACATTGTGGCGTATACTGCTAGGAAGTTTAGGTTACTGTGTCGGGTTGGAAAGTTTTTTCTAATCAGAATCGATTTTACACTTCAATAAAAAGACTGTTTACTCGTGCATTAAATACTGTTGACATATCGGGAAGAATCTGCAATGTAATCTTCCCTGACCTGGCATCTCATCTCCAGTCATTTCTCAACGACGTGATGTGGCCTCTCACTTTCTTTTCTACAATCATAGTAACTATAAGCGTTTTCCTGGTACACAGAACACATGAATTAAAGTTTCTTAATAGATTGGCAACTAGGTCCCACCCTTTTACCGTTGAAATAGCTAAATATAACTGCTACTTCTACCCCAACAGTTTCTTTCTCACCTATGGAACTCCTTTCCGTTTACTTGCTTCTCTGATAGCTACAATCCCTAAAGCATTTAAATGCAATGTCAATTGTTGTCTTTTATCTTCTTGAATACTGTTCATCTTTTATCCTTTCTTTAATAACTTTTGTACCTAGTTTTTTCCCTTCCGTAATAGCTATAATCTACAAAAGTTTAAATGCAACGTCAATTGCCATCTTCTATCTTCTTGAATACCGTTCATCCTTTATCCTTTCTTTAATAACTTTTGTACCAATTTTTTTCTCTTCCGTAACAGCTACAATCTACAAAAGTTTAAATGCAACGTCAATTGCCATCTTCTATCTTCTTGAATACCGTTCATCTTTTATCCTTTCTTTAATAACTTTTGTACCAATTTTTTTCTCTTCCGTGATAGCTACAATCTACAAAAGTTTAAATGCAACGTCAATTGCCATCTTCTATCTTCTTGAATCCCGTTCATCTTTTATCCTTTCTTCAATACCCAATGTACCTAGTCTTTTCTCTTCCGTGATAGCTACAATCTACAAAAGTTTAAATGCAACGTCAATTGCCATCTTCTATCTTCTTGAATCCCGTTCATCTTTTATCCTTTCCTCAATATAAACTCTACCCATTCTTTTCTCTTACAATAATCCGTTGCACACTGGATTTCTTGTGATAAAAGGATTAAAACAGAAAATAAATGGCTAGATGGATGGATACCTTCACGAATACAACATAGTGTTACAGAACAGAGCTAAAAAGAGAAGTAGTTCTCATAGTTTTTCTGTCGCCTACCTATTCACCTTTGTCTAATCAGGTGATGAAATGGCTAGCGTATCAGAACTAGAAATTGCAGACTTGATTTAATTAGAGTTGAATTAAGTTTTTTTTTTTTAATCATATCACCCCAAGCAAGGCAGTGACGCCACTGATGCGCATGGGGCTACTTAAGAGTAGAATGATAGGGAAAAAAGAAAGCCGGGAACCACATCCTAAACAGGAAACAAGGGATGAGCCTCTTCACCTGTTCAATAGACGTGGGTGGAGTGTGAACCGGGCGATAGTTAAGTCTATGTACTCCAATTGAGAAAAAAAAAAGTGGAAGAAGATTGGGGAAAAAAAAAGAAAAAGAAAAGAAAAGCCGGGAACCACATCCTAAACAGGAAACAAGTTATGAGCCTCTTCACTTGTTCAATAGACGTGGGTGGAGTGTGAACCGGGCGATAGTTAAGTCTATCTACTCCAATTAAATTAAATTATAATCAATTTAACACACATATCATTGGGTAAGTATGGATCCATATTTTCACCTATTTATTTTAAATGGAACGTAAATTACCATCTTCTATCTGCTTGTATCCCATTCACCCTTTATTCATACATTAATACGTCCTTGTACCCACTTTCTCTTACTGTAGCCCACCTATGCACTAGTGGCCGTCTCGCCTTGCTATTGCTAAATGAATGAAAACATTTTAAGAGTTAAACTTTGTCCATTTATTCCGTGAACTGCAAAATCGTATTACCGTTTGTTTTGCTAATGATGGAGGACATGTGGTAACTTAAATAAAATTTCAATAAAACCTTAAAATATAGATTTAATTCTTTCTAATCCTTTTTACAAATTATTTCTATAGCAAAACACAAATAAAGTTATAGTTTTTTTTTAAGTGAACACGAAATTTATGGACACCCTGTATTTCTTAGGATTTTTCATATATATATATATTCGGATATTTATTTGATTATATATAAATATATATATATTCAAATAAAACTATATATATATATATATATATATATATATATAATCTAAACTTATTTATAAAGAGAACTTTGTCTGTGTGTGTGTGTGTGTTTGTATGCGTTACCTATAGACTCCGAAACGAGCTCAACCGATGTTTTTGAAAATTTACACAGTTGTACTATAATCGTCTGCGTGTGTTCTTAGCTAGGTTTTGTGTCGAGGTACCCCCGATAAATATCGAAAATCGATAATCGAAAAATCGGGTTATAGAAGGAGTGGTTCGATTTTAATCGATCTTTTAATCAGATTTTGATACACTCATAGACAAAGACATAAAAAAAGATATTCAGAAGTTTCAAGGTTGCAGTTCTTACAATGGTGCAGAAAATCGATAATATATATATATATATATATATATATATATATATATCAGGCAAGATGTTAGTGTGTGTGTGTTTGCTTATCTGCCTGTATGTATTTTTTCAGCCCTTTCATTTTAGTTTTTGCTTCGGGTTTGGCTCTAAGTAGGTATAATTGTAGTTCTTAGTCTCAGCCATGATACCATAAACTCAGAGGACCTATTTTGCTTTCAAAATTCAGTTTACGACAAAAAACTTATTTGATATCGATCCCAGGAAATTAAAATTTGACTTCCATCCATTCATTTTTGTTTCAGTCTACGGTTTCGCTTTAACTGGAAACAACTATTGCTTTTTAGTCTTTCGTGCCAACGTTTAAAGTGTCTGAGCTCTAGGACCAGGGATTAGTTTTAAAGCTTTCATTACACCCGAGCTATACTGCTAGTATATATGTATATATATATATATACATATATATATATAGTGTGTGTGTGTGTTAATAAAAATTTTGAAATTTATTTTTTTTGTAATAGAAATAATCTGTAAACCAGAATGATAACAAAGTGTTTCAACAAGATGAAGCTCCTTGTCACTTTGCTCTGCGTGTTAGACGGTTTCTAAATCTGGAATTTCCTAAGAGATGGATAGGAAGGAGTGGGCTATTTTATTGGCTTCTACGTTCCATAGATTTAACTCCATTAGATTTTGTTTATGGAGACATGTGAAAACAGTTGTGTATGCAACCTAGTTCACCGGAAGATTTGAAAGCTAAAATAACTAATGTGATTTCAAGCATTACTGTAAATCAGTTGGCAAATGTTTTCCGTGAATAGCAAAATCATATTATCCTTTGTATTATTAATGATGGAGAACATGTGGAAACGTAAATAAAATTTCAATAAAACCTTATATATATATATATATATATATATATATATATATATATACTTCTTTCTAATGGTTTTTACAAATTATTTCTATCGTAAATACAAATAAAGTTATAATTTTTTTAAAAAGTGCACACGAACTTTATGGACGCTCTGTATAAAGACTATATTACTATAAATTATTTGGCAATTTTTTTCTGTGAATTGCAAAATCGTATTACCCTTTGTATTGCTAATGATGGAGGACATGTGGAAACTTAAATAAAACTTCAATAAAATCTTAAAAATATAGATTCACTTCTTTCTAATCGTTTTTACAAATTATTTCTATCGCGAATGCAAAGTTATACATTTTCTAAAGTGCACATGAACTTTATGGACCCCCTGTATATAGCGTGCTGGTTAGTGGCTCGGATATCATACGAAGCTAGAACCCTCACCCGCCTATCGGTTCTTTTTTGTTTGACAGTCAAAAACAATTTATTTAAAGTTAATTTTGACTTGAGTCGATTACTGTGTATTTGGCTTTCAAAAGTTCACGAATTTAACCTACAGCTATCGAGTTGATATATTGAGCAGTAACGATCTACTTTTGAACCTAGAAACTCTGTTATCGCAAACACTGACTGTTGTATCAACGGCGTGACGAATCTGTTTTCAAACGAGAGATCAATATCAGTGTAATTATCGATTCTACCCTCGCGACATCATCGATTCGAATGGCAAATTGGAATAGTTTTCAAGTTCACCATATAATTAAGGGATGATTTGAAATAGAATGCGTTCGAGCAGGTCCTAAATTGGTCTATTTAAAGCGAAGAATTGAGTTTCTCCCGGTGCTGTTATATTGAGCAAGAACTCGTGGCTAAATTACGTACGATAGTCAGTAAGATAAATCACGTGTTCCACCTAAAATACTGTTGAAGAAACATGAGTAAGCGATTGAAACACAATTTGTTACCAAGCTAAGTAAAAAGTTATTCACTGACGATTATCTGGAGACACGCGCACAAGTTTTGAAGAGCACCCCCCCCCCCAAAAAAAAACTTTAACAGACAGAAACTTAAATGTTTAGGAAAGATTTTTTGTTGTTATCATGGCTGATTACTTGTGGTGGAAATTAAGAGACACAGTAATCATCCAATCTATATACCAAGTAGATGGCGGTGTGGCTAGCTCTCTCCCCAGAGATATTCGGTAGTTAAAAAGTTGGCGGACCTGAAGGAGGCAACCACCACCTTTAATTTTGTTATTTTTCAATTTTGTTTTTAAATTTTTCAGCGCAGTCTTATCGGTTATCACATAAAGTTTCCGATGATCAAGTAAAATATTGACAAAATTTCAATATTTAAACATTTTCAGGGGGGCTCAGTTTCTCACACAATGTTATAGTAAATCGATCCTCCATTTAGGAACCACTCACGTAGCCTTTTTTTTTTTTTTTTTTGCGACGACTTGTTGATAATGTTTTTGTCTTTTTCAAGTTTTCTTTAGTTCTTACGATGGCATCTTCCTTGGAAACTCTAAAACTGGCTTTATTCAAAAATTTCGCAAAGGATTCAGTTGTTAAATATGCGCAAAAAAAAAACGTTAATTGCACAGGATCGATTTACTACAAGGCTGTATGAAAAACTGAGCCCCTCCCTAAAGTTGTTTAAATGTTGAAATTTTTACAATTTTGTTTTGTCAATCGAAAAGTTTAAGATTTAAACGATAAGATTGCACTGGGAAAAAAAAAGTGGATAATCAAACAATTTACAGGTGGTGGCAAAGTCGTACTGGTGAGTGGTTCCAAAATTGAGGATCGATTTACTATAACGTTGTATGAAAAACTGAGTCCCGCTAAAAATAGTTTAAATATTGAAATTTGTCCAAATTCTTTTTTGTCAGTCAGAAAGTTTAGGGTGTAATCGATAAGGTCAGACTCTTGGGACGTTGGCACGAAAAGCCTAAAAAGCAATAGTTGTTTCCAGTTAAAGCAAAACCTTAGGCTGCAAAAAAAAAATGAATGGATTAAGTCAAATTTTGATTTCCTGGTATCAATATCAAATAAGTTTTTTCGTCATAAACTGAATTTTGAAGGCTAAATAAGACCTCTGAGTAAATGGTATCATGGCTGAGACTAAGAACTACAATTATACCTACTTAGAGCTAAACCCAAAGCAAAAACTAAAATTAAAGGTCCTGAAAAAATATAGACATACAGGCAGATAAACATATACACACACAAACATCTAGCCTTTTATATATATATATATATATATATATATATATATATATATATATATATATTATCGATGTTCTGCACTATTGTAAGAACTGCAACCTTGAAACTTCTGAATATCGTTTCTTATGTCTTTGTCTATGAGTGTATCAAATTTGATTAAAATCGGACCACTCCTTCTATAACCTGATTTTTTCGATTATCAATTTTCGATATTTATCGGGGGTACCTCGACACAAACCCTAGCTAAGAACACTCGCAGACACTTATAGTACAACTGGGTAAATTTTCAAGAAAACCGGTTCAGCCGTTTCGGAGTCTATAGGTAACGGACACACACACACAGACACACACACACTGAGACAAAGTTCTATTTATAAATAAGTTTATATATATATATATATATATATATATATATATATATATATATATATTCCGCAAGTTTAACCGTATAAAAACCAATTGCGAAAAAATTTAAGTTTTGGAATTTAAATTCAAGATTATAGTCCTAAATAAAGGGAAGGAGATCCTTAGTATGTATCCTCATAAAAATAAATATAAATGCAATAATTATTTCATTGTTCCAGTCAATCAAAATAAGTTTTTTTTAAATTTGGCTAAGCAGTTACTCCCCCGCCACTTACTACTCCTAATTCAAGGGCTAGGCCACATACCTCCCGCTACCAAAGAAGAAATTACTACTAAAATTTCGCTAGCTTAACCTTATAAAAACCAATATTCTCCAACCGCTTCCTTTACTAGAGCAAACACCTGGGCAGAGAATTTTTTCTCATTCTTTGTTTATATGTGGCTGAGAATCTTCTTCTTCTTCTATGTGCCCTGTCCCTTCAGGACGTAGGCGATCATGGATCTCTACGTCTCCCTATCCCTTGTGGCTCTTAGTATGTTTGCTCCTGTTGCTCCTGGCATCCCCCGTTCCGTCATCCACCTGATCAGACTCTGCAGATATGTTATCCGCTGCCTTCCTCTGGCTCTCCTTCCTTCTATCTGACCAGTCAGTATCAGGTTCTCCAGGCTCTCCTTCCTCATTGCATGTCCCAGGAACTTCAGTTGTCTCTTCCTGATGCTCAGCATCAATTTCCTTTTTGTTGCCATTCTTTCTAACACTTCGTCGTTGCTTGTATGCTCAGTCCACGATATCCGTAGCATCCTTCTGTAGAACCACATTTCGGCCGCTTCCAGTTTTGTCCTCATTTTCGATGATATTGTCCAGCATTCACAGCCGTACTGAAGAACTGACATCACGTAGCAGTCTAGCACTCTTTTCTTCGTTTCTATTGAGATCTTCCTGTGTGTTAGTATTTTGCTCATCTTCTGGAACGCGTCCTTTGCCATTCCCATTCGCCTTCGGATCTCCGTGTCGCACTTTCCATCTCCTGTTAGAACACTTCCTAGGTACTTAAATTCTTGGACTTGTTTGATTCTGTTATCCCCCACCTGTATTTGGCATTTTGGGTTGTATCTTTTGCTGATGACCATGCACTCAGTTTTCTTAAAGTTTATTTGTAATTCCTTCTTGTCACTCTCCACTGCTACTTTCTGTATGAGATCTTGCAGTTTCCTTTCCGTGTCCGCAATCAGTACTGTATCGTCCGCGTATCTTATGTTGTTCAGGTTGTGGCCTCCAATAATAAGTCCTGGTGTGTCATCTAGGGTCCTCAAAATATTCTCGCTGTATAGGTTGAACAAATCCGGTGAAAAGACACATCCTTGTCTTACGCCTTTTTCTATCTTTGTGTATCTACTGAGGTCGTTACCTGTCCGTATGCAGGCCGTTTGCTGCCAGTAGAGATTCTTGATTATTCTTATATCTTTGCTGAGAATAGATATCTTAAAATGACATGTTGAAAATGGCTATTTCCCCTCTAAGTTTCATGTGAATTTACATATGTATATTTTTTCCATTTGTAAACGAGTTATTACGCGACATAGGTTTCTTTTAGGCGATTTACAATAACAAAAAATTAAGAGTTATTGCAAATCGCCTGAGGACACCAATCATGGTAGAAACCTAGGTCGCGTAATAACTCGTTTACAAGTAGAAAATATTTAAAAGTTCTACAATATAATTGTATTGAACACTTTTTAATACAAATGTGCACTTGTCTAATCTTATTATGACCAGAGTTTGAGTGTGAGCTTGAGTTTTGTTTAACGGCATATCAAACTCTGTGGGTTATTTCATGCCAAAATGGGGAGGATTTCATGCCAAAATGGGGAGGATTTCATGCCAAAATGGGGAGGATTTCATGCCAAAATGGGGAGGATTTTAAGCATTTTTTTCAATATTCAGTTATAGTGAGAAGATTGACTTTGTCAGATTTTGATGAAAGTTTTTTGTTTTTATTCTTTTTTATTTTAGAAAACTGAAAATGCCTTCTAGTTTTTTATTCAAAACGTTTTGCCGATAATAATTTTTTTTTTCAAAAATGTGTTATGGCAATAATTTTTTCTTCAAAGTGTACAGTTGGTAATATTTTTCTTTCAAAAATGTATATTTTTCTATAAAAGTCTATTTTTATTTATATATTTCTGTAAAAGTCTATTTTTATATTTTCACGGTGTTTTGACCCCATTTTGGTGGTTAACTATTTGCCCATAGCTGGGACCCTAACAGGTGCTACCATTCCGGGCCAGGGTGAACCTGAAAATAACAACAATTAAGAGGTGGTTCTACGCACCTCACAACTTCCCAATATTTATAATGAACTCTCCCATCGATTTCGACGTATGAGCGTGTAAATCAGAAATCAGTTCGAATGTTTATGACCGTTGTGAGATTTCAATCCTGCAAGTGATTTACAGACAAGACCACAAGTGTGAGGAGTATCGGAATAAATTGCTGGCTGGGTCAAACGCAGCTTTGTCCTGGATCTTGTCTCTTCAATTTCTGAATACGACCTTCTTTAAAAATTCCATTTATAAAGGTGGCTACCCATCTGTTTCTGTCCTGGGCCAAATCCTCAAAGCTTCCGACAGGGACATCAATTGATGAAAGATTATGTTTCAGCTTGTCCCTGTAACGAAGCCAAGGCCTACCAGTATTCCTTTTCCCATTCTTAAGTTCACCGTACATAAGAATTTTGGGTATTCGTTCATCACTCATTCTCACCACATGACCAGAAAAATTTGTTGGGACTGCATGAGGAACGTTTCAATGCCTCCAATCTTACATTTTGCCAACAGGTCAGCATTTGGTACTTTATCTTTGAGCGTGCATCCAAATATGGAGCGAAGACAACGTTAGTGGAAGACATCGAACTGATTTATTTGCAGTCGATATAGTGTCCACGTCCAAGATTCATAGAAGAGGATGGAAAGGTTCACAGATTTATAGACCAAAAGTGTGAATTGTGCTACACAAGCCTTCACTACTTAAAACAATTCTTTATGTGGCAGTCTAACAATAATAATCAGTTCGATCAGCCTCACATATATCTTCAATAAGACCACCGGCGATATATATATATATATATATATATATATATATATATATATATATATATTTATAAATGGAACTTTGTCTGTGTGGGTCTGTCTGCGTGTGTGTGTGTTTGTCCGTTAGCTATACACTCCGAAACGGCTGAACCGATTTTCTTGAAAATTTACACGGTTGTACTATAAGCGTCTGCGAGTGTTCTTAGCTAGCTTTGTGTCGAGGTACCTCCGAGAAATATCGAGAACCAATAATCGAAAAAATCGGGTTATGGAAGGAGTGGTCCGATTTTTCATCAAATTTGATACACTCATAGACAAAGACATAAGAAACGATATTCAGAAGTTTCAAGGTTGCAGTTCTTACAATGGTGCAGCAAATCGATAATATATATATACATATATATATATATAAAAGGATCGATGTTTGTGTGTGTGTCTGTTTATCGGCCTGTATTCTCTGTATTTTTATCAGCCCTTTTATTTTAGTTTTTGCTTCGGGTTTGTCTCTAAGTAGGTATAATTGTAGTTCTTAGTCTCAGCCATGATACCATTTACTCAGATGAATTCTTGAGCCTTCAAAATTCAATTTACGACGAAAAAAACTTATTTGATATCGATACCAGGAAATCAAAATTTGACTTACATTCATTTATTTTGCTTTCAGTCTACGGTTTCGCTTTAACTGGAAACAACTATTGCTTTTTAGTTTTCGTGCCAACGTCCAAAGAGTCTGAGCTCCCGGACCATGGATTAGTTTTAAAGCTTTCATTACACCCGAGCAACGCCGAGCTATACTCCTATATATATATATATATATATATTGATACTTGTTTTCAATGAAAACAATGCAAGAAAGGGAGTTAAAATCTCTTTCTGATACCTCATAAATATTTGGCTACTCCGTTGTTGATCACATTAGAAGAAAAAATCATGTCAAAGACGCGACTTGGTTTCAATAAAAAAATGAGAGAAAGAAGGCGTAAAAGATAATTTAATGCCTGTTTCAGTGAAAAGGAAAAAAAAACCTTATCAGTTTGTAATTTTTTTCATTTGTACGGCCATACTTCTTAAAATAATGATCAGCATTTCTATCTATGAATGTTTTTCCAATATTTAGTTAAAGTTGTTATGATCAAATATTTAATGATGCGATGGGGAAGTTTCTATGGCTATTTTATTGCTATTGAATACGCTATGAGTTTATTCAGTGAATATCGAAAAAAATAAAGTTCATCAGAAAATCGAAAGAGAAAAACCGTCTAAATTTACAACAGTTCAGTGAATGCTGGACAATATAATCGAAGATGAAGAAAAATGTGGTTCTAAAGAAGGATGTTTCAGTTGCTTCAAGTTTTTCCTTCATCTTTGATGATATTGTCCAGCATTCACCACATATCAATCCAGTACTCTCGCACTTGTTTTTAGCGAAATTGTCCTGTTTCTTAATACTCTACTCAGCTCCTGGAATGCATTCTTAAGATTTTGGATCTCGGGAATATAAATGTATAGAAACTGCTGTGACCACAAAGTGAGGGGTCAGTTTATATATTGATTGTATGATGGAATTGATCCCCCACTTTATATTCAGTATGTTTCTTTAGAACCACATTTCAGTTGTTTGAAAATGTTTTTCATCTTTGATGATATTGTCCAGCATTCACTGCCATATTGAAGAACTGACATCACATAGCAATCCAGTACTCTCTTCCTTGTTTCTAGTGAAATTGTCCTGTTTCTTAATACTTTACTCAACTTCTGGAATGCTTCCTTCTCCATACCAGTTCGCCTTCGGATCTCTGTGTCACACTTTTCGTTTTCTGTTATAACACTTCCCAGGTATTTAAATCTGTGTACCTGCTTGATTTTATTACACCCGACCTGTATTTGGCATATTGGGCTGCCCTTTTTACTCATAACCATGCATTCGGTTTTCTTGCAGTTTATTTGTAGTCCTTTCTTGTCACTCTTTTCAGCTACATTCTGGAGGAGGTCTTGCAGTTTCCTTTCTGTGTCTACTATCAGCACTATTTCATCTGCGTACCTTAGGTTTTTTAAATTGTGGCCTCCGATGACAAATCCAGGCAAAACTTCTAGAGTCCTCAAAATATTCTCGCTGTACAAGTTGAACAGATCCGGCGAAAAGACACATCCTTGTCTTACGCCCCTTTCTATCTTTGTAAATCTGCTGAATTCATTACCTGTTCGTATACAAGCGGTTGGCTGCCAGTAAAGATTCTTGATTACTCTTAAGTCTTTCCCAAATATGTCCAGGCTGCTGAGCATCTCCATCAATTCTTTGTGGCGTATGATGTCAAACGCCTTCGCATAATCAATCAAGCACAGGTGTAAGTTTGTATTGCCCTTTCAGAGAGCATCCTAATCATAAATGTGGCATTCTTATTCTACTGTCTTTGACGAAACCGCACTGTTCTTGTCCTATCTCTGACCTGATTCTGATTTTCCCTCAATTCATCAGGATTCGAACGATCACTTTTGTTATATGGCTCTTAAAAGCTGATGGTTCTGTGGAGTTCGCTCTCGTTGCTCCTGGCCTCTTAGGTAGTGCTATTTCATTTATTATTTCTGTAATTTTCTTATACCAAATTTTTCCAGGGCTATCAGCAGCTCTATGACTCTGCAGTCTGGTCCAGCGGCTTTGTTTCTGTTCAGTTTGAAAGCTATTGCAGATTTCATTTCACACTTTAAAATTTCCGGTCCGTCCTCATCTTTGCGTATTATCGGTTGCTCTCTCTTGTCGTGGAAAAGATCTTATATATAGTCTTTACATCTTTGGAGTATTTCCTCTTTCTCCAAAATGATCCATCCTCATATTTTATACATTCTGTTGAAGAGCAGGTTTTTTGTCCTGTCGGTTCTTTTATTTTCTTATACATGTCTGCTTTATTATTCCTGCTCAATCTTTCTACTTCTGCATATTTGTCTTTGAGGCATTCCTCTTTTGCTGGTCTACATTTTCTTCTTATTTCCTTGTGTAGTTCCTTGTGCTCCATTCCATGTCTTGATATCATTTTCTGCCTCCTTTGCATCATGTTCAGAATCTCTTCAGTCATCCACTCGTTTTTCTTTCAGTGCCTAATTTCCTTTGGGGAAATGTTGTTTGCTGATGTCACTATTGCTTCCTTTAGCGAGTCCCATTTCGAGTGTCCTTTCCCAGTTTGTTCTTCGTATTTGATTTTCACGCTGTTAGTGTATTCTTTCTGTAGTTTGAGGTCATTCACGAGTGTGTTGTATTTCAGTTTTGGTGCTGTACTAGGCTTCTTCAATCTTC
The DNA here is from genome assembly GCA_037127315.1 of Ascarosepion bandense. Lineage (NCBI taxonomy): Eukaryota > Metazoa > Mollusca > Cephalopoda > Sepiida > Sepiidae > Ascarosepion > Ascarosepion bandense. The sequence goes on along the minus strand of JBBBDQ010002134.1, from coordinate 2,618,386 downwards.
GGAATTTCACCTTTAGTTTGCAGATGACTGGGACGTGGTCGCTTCCATAGTCAGCGCCTGGATAGTCCTTGCTTTGAACCACTGCGTTTCTGAATCTGCTGTTTTATGGTTTTGTAGTCTATCTGGTTTTTCGTGTTACCTCCTGGGCTTCTCCATGTCCATAGACGTCGAGGGTGTTCTTGAAACCAGGTGTTAGTTATTACCTGGTCATTTGCTATGCACCATTGGACCCATTTTTCTCCTCGTTCGTTGCGGATTCCTAAATCAGAGTTGCCAGTTGTCATACCTTCCCTCTCTTTGCCTACTTTGGCATTCAAATCTCTCATGTTGATTCTGATTTTTTGGTTTTTACATTGGGCTTTGACATTGTCTTGTGAGGATCAAAAAGATTCTGTTTCTTCCTCGGTGCTTTGTGTTGTTGGTGCATATTTTACTACATTTGCTATGTTGAACGGTCTCTCTTTCAGTTTGGTCAGGAGAACTCTTTCGGAGAACTGGCAGTATCCCAAAACACATTTCTTCATTTCTTTTTCCAGTATTAAGTCTACTTCTTTTTCATTATTTTTGCCTTCTGCGTATCTTATCTTATGGTTGTCGCTGCTGAAGTTGCCATTATTTGGCCATCTGGTTTCGCATATTCCCAGAATATTTATTTTCAGTCTGTTCATTTCCTGCTTGACATTCTCTAGCTGTCCGCAGTTGTTTAACGTCCAGACGTTCCATGTCCCCAATGTAATACTTTCTTTGTTGCGCACAGTCGCAGAGTAACGGTCCAGAGACACCTGTTGCTCATGTCGTTCCTTTCCAGGCGAGGGACAGATTTTGGGAAAATTGTCCCCTTTACGCTGTTGTTGCTAACAATCCCCGGATGATGGTCGGGTTCCAGGTGAGGGACAGATTTTGGGAAAATTGTCCCATTTACGATGTTGTTGCTAACAATCCCCGGATGACGGTCGGGTGACACCTGTTGCCCTTGTCGGTCCTTACCGGGCGAGGAATTACTCTCTTTGGAAGCAACCCTCTTCACGCCGTTAGGTTCAGTATATGTTTGTTCTATAGCCATGATTATACGCAGGATAGATAGTGGAGTGGTATCGTGTTGCCTTCTCCACGGTGATTTATTGGGACACCGCCTCTAGTTAGCTGGCCGTTGACTCATCAAGAGTTCTTCCGCCCTTTGTAGGCTTAATTTTTTTATCCTACCGGTTTGCTAACATCCTGTAAAAAAAAAAAGAGGGGTGGGAAAAAAACATAAATATTAATTAGGTATATACTTAGTTCAAACAAGTAGTCATGAAAAAAAAAAATTTCCTTTAATTACTCCAAACAAGCAAAAGAGAAAGCATCACATATACAGTAAACAGAGGATATTTTCTTTGAAATTTCGTCCTTTCTCAAAGAGACCTTGTGCTTCATTTGAATAATTCCGGCCAAATCATATTTTGCCATAGCACGTGGTCTAAAAGGGCGGGGACAGAGAGACGAATTATAACGCTTTTAAATATTTTACATAAACAAATCAATTTTAAATTAAACATTAATATATTTATAAACTTGAGAAAAATAAAAAGAAAAAAATTAAATTATTCTGAAAAGAGAATATTAAAAACAAAGCATGAAAAAAAAAATGAAACGAAGAATTTTTTTCTTATCTACTCACTACTCAGTTGTAATGGGCTCTAGCAAGACAAGCTTCCTAATCATTACACCACGTCGAGGTGCCCAAAACTCCGAAAGTATGGGGTGCCCAATGAGGATCGAACTCCACTTGTAATAGGTTCTAGCAAGACAAGCTCGTTAACCATTACATCACGCCGAGGAGCCCAAAAGGCCGAAAGTAAGGGATGCCCAGTGAGGATTGAACTCACTTGTAATAGGTTCTAGCAAGAAAAGCTCGTTAACCATTACATCACGCCGAGGAGCCCAAAAGGCCGAAAGTAAGGGATGCCCAGTGAGGATTGAACTCACTTGTAATAGGTTCTAGCAAGAAAAGCTCGTTAACCATTACATCACGCCGAGGAGCCCAAAAGGCCGAAAGTAAGGGATGCCCAGTGAGGATCGAACTCACTTTTAATAGGTTCTAGCAAGACAAGCTCGTTAACCATTACACCACATCGAGGTGCCCAAAAGGCCGAAAGTATGGAGTGCCCAGTGAGGATCGAACTCATTTGTAATAGGTTCTAGCAAGACAAGCTCGTTAACCTTTACATCACGCCGAGGAGCCCAAAAGGCCGAAAGTAAGGGATGCCCAGTGAGGATTGAACTCATTACTCAGTTGTAATAGGTTCTAGCGAGACAAGCTCGTTAACCATTACATCACGCCGAGGAGCCCAAAAGGCCGAAAGTAAGGGATGCCCAGTGAGGATTGAACTCATTACTCAGTTGTAATAGGTTCTAGCGAGACAAGCTTGCTAACCATTATACAACGTGGAGGTGTCCAAAAGGCCGAAAGTATGGAGTGCCCAGTGAGGATCGAACTCACTTGTAATAGGTTCTAGCAAGACAAGCTAGCTAACCATTACACCACGCCGAGGAGCCCTTCTGCGTATCATATTTTGTTCAAATTGTGGCCTCCGATGACAAATCCTGGAACACTTACCTCTTATTTTCCTGTTCACTTACGTTTTTATTTGTTTTCCAATCATTATCTCCGTTCTATGTCAAAACAAAATTTACTTAGGTCGTTGGGGACACTTAAATATTTCAGTAATACTTTTCTCTAATATTCAATGTTTACGTAACTATTTGTTTTCTACGTTCTAGACCAAATCTACGTATTCTTAGGACTTTGAGTACATTGAAATATTTTAAAAAAACATATAAGTAATATTATTGCTTACGAAACTAATATTTTGTCTTTTCTGACATTTTTTTTAATCATCTCACCCCAAGCAAGGCATTCCACTGCCACTATTGCGCATGGGGCTACATAGGGGAAGGTAAAGAGAAGGAGTGGTTAGACATAGGGAATGTCAGGAGGAAGGTGACAGATGAGTAAGGATACCGAGGATGAGGGTTGGGCAGATGGGAAGAGTGTTTGATAGAATGGGAGCAGGTTAGTGTGTTAGGAGGTGTCTATTGACCTTACATTTAAACTCCTGGAGATTGTAGCCGTCGGGGAAGCAATCGTTTGGAAGAGAATTCCACAGTCGGGAAGTGCGAGGAAAGAAACTGTTGGAGTAGAAGTTACGGCTGCATTTTATCCTCGTTTCATGTCAAAACAACCTTTTCTTAGGGACTCTGAGAATCTTAGATGTTACTGGAAACTTTATCTCTAATATTCGATACTTATGTAACAATTTATTTTCTTCCGGTACATTATCTACGTTCAGTAACAAAACAACCACTTCCTGGGAAGATGGCGACACTCAAATATTTGAATAATGTTTTCGATAGCATTAGATGATTATGCAACTGTATAATTCTTCCCAGAAATTATCTTCGTTCTATCCCAAAGCAAACGTCGCTTAGGAAGCTGGGGACGCTTACATATTTCAGTAACATTTATCATTAACATTCCTGCGTTCGTAACTAATTATTTTCTTCCCTGACATTATTTGTTAACCACCACAGACAATCACCTTTACTCTCCATTATCATGGATCAGGTTAGTCTGCCTGAAAGCAAAACACTGCGCCTCCTCGGCTTAACTCTCACAACAGACCTCAAGTGGAATGACTATATAGAATCCACAGCTACATCCGAAAGTCGGTTCTCTATGTAGGGCCAGGAAGTTTTTCCCATCTGAATCTAACACAGTCAATTAATATCTATCTATCTCAGTCAATTCAAATCTATCTCTATCTATCTGTTATGTCGTGAGTAAGAATAAACACCTCAACAACAGGAATAGGTCAATTGTTGTATTCCGTGAAAATAGTATTTACAAAGGTTATTAGTATCCAATACAAGAATAAAGGTTAATCGTCTCAACCGTCATAAGACGTAATATGAACAATAGGTACTTCCGGGTCGTCACCGGAAGTCTACGACTGACTTGTCGATCGGCTGTTCGGCACACTCTATTTATTTCTTGTATATAATACAAAAAATTGTGGCACAAGGCCAAAAAGGGGAGGGGGAGAGGTTGGTTCTCGCTTAACTATCCTATACCTAGCTAAACACTATCACGACCCATTCACTCATTACAATTTGCACAGTCACCAAAAGAACCCATCCATCTACTCCTAATCCTTTACATAGTAACGGAATAGTCCATTATAGCCGAATAGGCGCGGGCGTCCCAACAGGTAAGAAATGGCTTGTGAATTTTGATGCTTTCAAAACGAAGCTGCTAACTATTAACCATCATAGACAATTGCTCCTACCCACCCCCAAAAGCAAAGCACTACACCTCCTCGGCTTAACTCTCACAACAGACCTCAAGTGGAATGACTATACAGAATCTACAGCTACATCCGCTGCTAAGAAAGTCGGTTCTCTATGTAGGGCCAGGAAGTTTTTCCCGTCTAAAACAATTCTTCACATTTAACAATCTACCATCCACCCGTGCATTGAATACTTCTGCCATATCTGGCCGGGTGCTCCTGCTATCCACCTAGATGTCCTTGACAAAATCAAACGGAAAATCTGTAATGTGATCGATCCCGACTTGGCAGCTCAGATACAGTCACTTTCTCACCGGCGCAATGGGGCTTCCCTCTGTCTCTTCTACAAATACTTTCATTGCTTTTGCTCCGATGAACATAGCTCAACAGTGACCCCTATATATGAATTTACTCGAGCCACATAACAAGACCGTTTACTGTGATACCAATAAGATGTAAACGCAAATTCTATTCCCACAGATGCTTTTCTCGCACTTCCCGCCTGTGGAATTCCCTTTCCGTTTACATGTTTCCCGGACAGCTATTGGTGGAGGATCTATTCTACATTACAATCAATATATAAACTGATCCCTCACTTAATGGCCACATCCATCCTTCTCTTACCCACTTCCTGATACCCCCTATAACCGTTCACTCTTTCTCATAACTTACCTTTTATGTAACCTCCTGCAAAACAGGAGGCAGTAAAATGCCTTGCTTGAGGTGATATGATTATAAAAAAAATCTATACTATTATAATGTGGATATAAAGTGGAGGATCAATTCTACATTACAACAAATGTATAAACTGATCCCTCACTTTATAGCCGCATTCGTCCTTCTCTTACACACTTCCTGACACCCCCTATAATCGGTCACTCTTTCTCATAACGTTCCTTCTATGTAACCCCCTTGCAAAACAGGGGCAGTAAAATGCCATGCTTGAGGTGATATGATTATAAAAAATCTATACCATTATCATGTGGATATAAAGTGGAGGATCAATTTTACATTACAATCAATATATAAACTGATCCCTCACTTTATGGCCACATTCATCCTTCTCTTACCCACTTCCTGACACCCCCTATAACCGTTCACTCTTTCTTATAACTTACCTTTTTTGTAACTTCCTGCAAAACAGGAGGCAGTAAAACGCCATGCTTGAGGTGATATGATTATAAAAAAAATCTATACGATTATAATGTGGGTATAAAGTGGAGGATCAATTTTACATTACAACAAATATCTAAACTGATCCCTCACTTTATGGCCACATTCATCCTTCTCTTACCCACTTCCTGACACCCCCTATAATCGGTCACTCTTTCTCATAACGTTCCTTCTATGTAAACCCCTTGCAAAACAGGGGCAGTAAAATGCCATGCTTGAGGTGATATGATTATAAAAAAAATCTATACAATTATAATGTGGATATAAAGTGAGGATCAATTTTACATTACAATCAATATATAAACTGATCCCTCACTTTATGGCCACATTCATCCTTCTCTTACCCACATCCTGACACCCCCTATAATCGGTCACTCTTTCTCATAACGTTCCCGCTTGCAAAACAGGGGCAGTAAAATGCCTTGCTTGTTTCAGCAAAACTTTCAGCGACACTAATCCCTAATATTTCTGTATACGTAACTTGTGATTTGTGTGTTGTGGTGTTATGGATATCATTCTCGGAATGAGAAATCGGAGAGACGAGTTCGAATTCCAGTCGAAATCGCTTCATTCACTTATGCCCAAATATCTTTTGGAATGGTATTAATCCATCTCTTTTTGCAGGACAGATTGGGTTCTATAGCCTTGGTTGGCAACCAGTCTGCTGCAGAAAGTAATTTCAACCTACTTCCGGTGAAATCTTCTGGCCAGTCAATTATGTTTCTTAAGAGACATGATCGCCCAAGCGTGTATCACTATGTCAATTAACTGACTGACAGAATATAATAATTGGAAGCATGATTAATGATTCTATTTGGAATAAAGTAGGGTAGCGATTTTTTATTGTTATGATGTAATAAACTGATCCCCCACTAATTACGACTTTATAATATATTACATCTCTTATCACTTCAGCCATTAGTACGACTGATTAGAATTTCTATAGCCTTGGTTGGGAACCGGTCTACCGCAGAAAGTAATTTCAACATACTGCGGGAAAATCAACTGCCAAGTCAATTATGCTTCTTAATAGACTTGATCGCCCACGAGTGTATCACGTACACTGACTGACTGAATATAATAGAAGCATGATTAAAGCTTTTATTTGTAATAAAGTGGGGTATCGATTTTCTGTTGTTATGAAGTAATAAACTGATCCCCCACTAATTACTATTTAATAATATATTAAATCCCTTATCAAATCAGCTATAAGTTGAATAGTAGAACAGATTGGGTTTTATATTCTTGGTTGGAAACGAGTCTACTGCAGAAAGTAATGGCAAACTATTGCGGGAAAATCTTCTGTCAAGTCAGGTATGTTTCTTAAGAGACATGATCGCCCAGTCGTGCATTACAGAGGGTGATTAACTGACTGGACTTCATACTTTATTCAAGGATATTATCTTCGTTATACGCCTAAACAACATATATGGAGGCAGCTTGGAAGTCTTAATTTTTTCAGTAACTTTGGTGTCTAATATTGCTGCGTACGTAGCAACTTGCGGATGTGCGTGGTGGTGCAGTGGATATCGACACAGAACCACAAATCGGGAAGCCGAGTTCGACTTCCTGTTGAATCCCTTGCATTCACTTACGCACAAATACCCTTGGAAAAGTATTAATCCGTCTCTTCCCTCCAGTTATGGGCTAAATAACAAAACAGATTCGGTTCTATAGCCTTGGCTGGCAACCAGTCTACCGCAGCAAGCATTTGCAGGACAATATTCTGCTCAGTCAGTCATGTCTCTTTCGAGACATGATCGCCTAAAGCGTGTCTCACGTACGGCACCTGACTAACTGACTGAATATAATAGTTGGAACCATAATGAAAGGTGCTACTGGGTATAAAGTGGGGGGGTCAGTTTTTTTATTTTTATGAAGTGATAAACTGATCCCCCATTAATTAATACTTAATAATATAATACATATATTCTCCCTCTAGCTATGAGTCAAATAACGGGACATATTGTGTTCTATAGCCTTGGTGGGCAAGCAATCTATCGCAGAAAGCAATGTCATCTTACTGCGGGATAATATTCTGCCCAGTCAGTTATGTCTCTTACGAGACATGATCTCCCAAAGCGTGTATCACGTATGGCATTTAACTCACTGATGTACCAACTTATTTTCTTCTCGGATATTACCTACGTTCTATGACAAACTTTGCTTCAGCCGTTGGGAAAACATATATTTTTCAGTAATATTTATCTCTGATACTCTTGCTGAATTAATTTCTTATTTTCTCACCGGATATTATCTTGCTTCTATGCCAAAATAACATTTTCTTTCGCAGCTAAGGTCAATGAGATGCTTCAGTAACACTTATCATTAATATACCTTCTTAGGTAACTCCTTGTTTTCTTTTGGGACATTATTTTTGTTTTATGCCCAAGCCACGTCTTATTTAAGTCGCTGGGGACACTTAACGCTTTCAGTAACCCTTAGCTCTACTTTACCTACTTACGTAATTGGTTATTTTCTTTTGGGACATTATTTTTGGTTCTATGCCAAATGAACCTTTTCATCAGCAGCTGGGTCATTTATGCGTCAATTTTACATTTTACGTAATTTGTTATTTCCCTCCAATTTGGTAACACCTTTCTGCTTTTCATTTCACTTTTAACTCTAATTTGCTGACTCTTACCAAGCACACAACTGAAAATTATCGACAGAGTTCTAGAAGTGGCCGTAAGATACGCAGAAAGTCAGAACCTATCACATTACTGATTCTCCTTTGGAGCCTGACAAGAATACGGAGATGAACAGCGGGGGCACCAGGCCATATATGATAGGTGCTGACTTGGCGGCTCGACTACAGCCTCTTTCCAACCGACGAGATGTGGATTCCTTGTGTCTGTTTTATAAATATTTTCATGGCTTCTGCTCCAATGAACTCAAGTCACTGGTGCCTCCGCAACAGGTGTTTACTCGTGCAACCAGACTGGCATCTGGGTCTCACCCATTCACAGTTAGATCAACCAAATGCAGACGACAATTCTACTCCTGAGCTTCTTTTCTCGCACTTCCCGCCTATGAAACTCGCTTCCTTATTCTTGCTTTCCTGACAGATACAACCTCCAGGAATTTAAATGCAAGGTCAATACTCATCTTCTAACTACATTACCCTAATTCTTTCCACACCTCCCTGTATATCCTTTCCTTTCTCTCCACCTTTGCAACTGTCATCACATTTGTATTCCCATTCTTCTCTTGCTAGAACTAGTTCGTCCTTCTCTTCAATCTCCTAATCTTGTTCTCTTATGTAGCCCCCTGCACATCAGTGGCGTTACCGCCTTGCTCGGTGCGATACGATTAAAAAAATGAAAATAAAAAAATAAATTGCTGATAGCAGATACAGAAACGAAACTACAAAACCTCCTACAGAAAGTAGTTAAAGAAAGCGAAAAGAAAGAACTACATATAAATTATAAGAAAACTAAATTCATGGACATCAGTAAAAAAAAAAAGGGGCCCAAAATATCAATCAGAAGTTGGGGTTTTTAAAATAAAACAGGTGCAGAAATTTAAATACCTGGGAAGTGTTCCAACAGAAGACTGAAAGTGCGATACATTGATCTGAAGGCGTATTGGCCTGTCCAAAAATGCCTTAAAGAAGCTGAGTAAAGTATTACGAGAGAAGAAAAAACACACCATCCGAATTCTGCTAGATAAACCATGCAGCAGAACCAGACCAGAAATAGAACAACAGTACATTTTCGTTAAGACACTGGAACAAGAAATGCAATATTTATGCTTAGAATGCTATCAGAAAGGGCAATAAAACTATGCATTCGACAAAGTACGACACAAAGACCTGATAGAGATGCGCGACCATCTAGACATATTCAGAAAAGAGATTAGAGCAATTAAGAACCTCTACTGGCAGCAAATTGCGTGCATATGGACAGGAAATGAGTTCAGAAGATACACAAAGATAGAAAGGGGCAAAAGACAAGGATGTATTTTCTTACCTGATCTATTTGACCTATACAGTGAGACAACTCTAAGAGCACTAGAAGTTCTGCCAGGATTTGTCATTGGTGGCTGCATCTGAACAATAAAAGATACGCAGATGATAAAATGCTGATAGCAGATACAGAAAAGAAACTACAAGACCCCCTACAGAATGTAATTAGAGAAAGCGGAAGGAAAGGACTGCATATAAATTATAAGAAAACTAAATGCATGGTCATCAGTAAAAATAAAAGGGGGGGTCCCAAAATGATAGTTAAAAGTTTCTTGTAATTTCATAGTGTTTTGACCTCAGTTTAGGGGTTAACTATTTGCTCAAATAACAGGTGCTATAACTTCAGGTTAGGATGGACCTGAGAACAACAGCAATTAAGAGGTGGTTCCATGCTCCCTACAACTTCTTAATCAGAGACCTTGCTGCCGGATGCAGTTTACCGTCATGTCCAGGACCAAACCAAATAGAAATGACTAAACAAAAAAAAAAGGAATGTTTGGTCCTCAGTAAAAAGATGAGCCTAAAATACCAACTACAAGTCGAGGATAATGAAATAAAGCGGGTACAGAAATATAAATACCCGGAAAGTGTTCTAATACAGGACGTAAAGTACGACACTAAGATCCGACTGTATATTGGCACGATCAAGGACTCATTTCAAAAGCTATGCAGAGTATTGAGAGACACGACGATTTAATTAGAAAGAAAAGAGTACTGTACTTTTATGTGATATATGTCCCCTTTACGGCAGCGAATGCTGGACAATCTCTTCAAGGATGAAGAAGACACTCAAAGCAACAGAATATGGTTCTACAGAAGATACTAAAGTTACCATGAAGCGAAGATGTGAACAACGACAAGGTTCGCTTGAAAGAAAAAAGACTACTAGATTGCGATGTGATATCTGTTCTCCAATATGGCAGTGAATGATAGACAATACCATCAAAGATGAAGGAAAAACTTGAAGCAACCAAAATGTGATTCTAAAGAAGCATACTGGACATAAAATTGGGGATCAATTCCATATTACAATCAATATATAAAATGACCCCTCACTTTGTGGACACAACAGTTTCTGTACATTTATATTCCTGAGATCCAAAAGCACAAGGATGCATTTCAGGAGCTCAGTAGAGTATTAAAAAACAGGACAATTTCGCTAGAAACAAAGAAGAGACTACAGGATTACTATGCGATATCAGTTCTTCAATATGGCAGTGAATGCTGGACAATATCATCAAAGATGAAGAAAAAACCTAAAGCAATTAAAAGGTGGTTCTACAGAAGGATGCTGCGGATATCATGGATCGGGAATGTGAGCAATGATGAGGTATTGGAAAGAATGGAAATGAAAGGTAAATGAATATTGAGCATCAGGAAGAGAGAGCTAAAGTTCCTGGGACATGCAATGAGGAAGGAAGGCTTGGAAAACCTGATACAAACAGGCTAGAGAGAGGGAAAAAGAGACAGTGGAAGGCAGCGGATAACGTATTTGAAGGGCTTGAGCAGGTTGATGACAGAACGGGGGTTTGGGTGGGGTAACCGGAGAGGTCGTACTAAGAGCCACCAGGGATAGGGAAACGTGGAAAGCCATGATCGCCTACGTCCTGAAGAGACAGGGAACATAGAAGATATATGCCAACTGTTTATAAGAAATTATAATTTAGATATAAAGTGGGGGATCAAATCTATATTATAATCAATATATAAACTGATCCCTCATTTTGTGGCCATGCTAGTTTCTATACATTTATATTCTGGATTTATGGGCTTGAGCTAGTGGATGACAGAACGAAGGTTGCATAGTGTATCAGGAGAAGACGTGCTAAGAGCCACCAGGGATAGGGAGACGTGGAAAGCCATGATTGTCTACGAAGAAGAAGAAGCAAAATAAAAAAAAACAAAAACTTTTTTTTTAATTTATTTAATTTTATCATTTCACCACAAGCAACCAATTCCACTGCCACTATTGCGCAGGGAGTTACATCGGCGAAGAGGATGAGAATGAGTGGTTAGATATAGGAAATGTCAGAAAGAGGGTGATAGACGGGTAAGGATACCGAGGATGTGGGTTGGGTAGATGGGAAGAGTGTTTGAGAGAAAGGATTAGAGTCAGTGTGTTAGGAGATGTCTACTGACCTTACATTTAAACTCCTGGAGATTGTAGCTGTCGGGGAAGCAAGTATGAGGAAGGGGAATCCACAGGCGGGAAGTGCGAGAAAAGAAGCTGTTGGAGTAGAAATTGCGGTTACATTTTATCGGTTCCACTGTAAAAGGGTGGGACGTATTTGCTAATCTAGTATATCGTGCAAATTCGTACCTATTTAGCATCAGGAAGAGACAGCTGAGGCTTCTGGAACACGATAGAAAGATGGGTAAAAGGAGAGAGAAACAAACGATAAGGACCAGCAGCAGTCCATGATCGCCTACGTCCGAAATGGAAACAACACATAAAGGAGAAGAATTCTCTTGATCGGTTAAACTCTTTATTCTTTTCAAATTATTACGGGTCTTTCTATTTTCTTACATTTTGTTTGACTCACTTTCATCAACAATCTTCCAGATATCGTCCGTTCTCATCTCCCTGTGCTGAGTTCACAACTATTTACTCGTCTTGATAATTATTCCGTAATATCTGAAAAAATAAACTCACAGATGCTCTCAAAAATGAAAATCATTTTGTTAAATTGGATAAAAAAAGCCAGTAAATTTGTACTGCCCATCATCTTTTAGAGATAAAATTTAATAATTTTTTTTTATATAATCGTATCACCCCGAGCAAGGCGGCAATGCCCTCTGATGTGCAGGGGACTACATAAGAGTGAAAAGATTAAGTAGAAGAGAGTGAGGAGTACAGACTCCTTAGAAAGGAACAATATAAAGCTGAGAAAGCAGGTGCGATGACAGATACATAGGTGGAGAGAAAGGGAAGGTTATACAGGGGTGGGGAGAGAGCTAGAGTCCAGTGGTTAGTAGATGAGTATTGACTTTGCATTTAAATTTCTGGAGGTTGTAGCCATCAGGAAAGCAAGAATACGAGAGCGAGTTCCACAGGCGGGAAGTGCGAGAGAAGAAGTTGCAGGAGTAGAATTGTCGTTTGCATTTGGCTAATCTGGCTGTGAATGGGTGGGATTTATCCGCATACAGGCATCTGTCGCTGTATCACAGCTATTCAGTGCGGTTAGATAAACAGTTTGGCACCAAGCCGAACTTGAAAACCTATTGATTTGTCATCAGTCGGAAATCCTAACCCCTAAAATATTGGCGCCCGACAGAGAAAGGCCGGCTTCATGGTGTGTTATTCATCGATGTAAACAACCGCCAAAAACAGAGAGCTGGGTGGAAAAGCGTTCAACACGGTAGCTAGAAAACATAGCGTAAAGAGTGTTTGTTGCTTTTTCAGGCTTTACTGATAAAATGATATTTTGTTCAGCTACCATTTTTTTTGCTACAAGTGCTCGATATCGAGATAGAAACTGGGCGTTAATACTCATCAGGGCTTCTTATTCAATCAATTAAAAAAGAAATCCTAGGGAGTGAGGATATCATAATTGTACCTTGACAAATTCTCCACATTAATTATATATATATATATATATATATATATATATATATATATATATATATATATGACACATGGTCAGTTTATATCTGGGCTTTCCGGGCTATATGGCCCGGCCAAAAAATGTCTGTCTATTTTTGCCCAGTCGTGCTTCTACCCTTCGGCGGAACCACGACTGGGTTATTGCACTCTGCTCGGAAGCAGAGAGCGCCCTCTACCCGAAGGCTGAGCGCTGACAGTGTCGTAGAGTCGTCAGTCTAGTGACTCGGTGCGACTCATTATTGAGTTGTCCCTCCCAGTAAGGGCAACATGTGACACATGGTCAGTTTGGACTGGGATTTCCGGGTTATATGGCCCAGCCAAAAAATATCTGTCTATTTTTGCCCAGTCGTGTCTCTACCCTTCGGCGGAACCACGACCGGGTTACTGCTCTCTGCTCGGAAGCAGAGAGCGCCCCCCGCTCGAAGGCAGAGAGCTGACAGTGTCGTAGAGTCGTCAGTCTAGTGAATCTCTACCGACTCTCCCTGTTGAGAATCCACCATTGCTTTATATAGCCATGGGAACAGTCCATTATGTAGTCAAATATGGGCGGCGCCCTAACAGAAGGTAAACCTGATCCTAATTAATATTAAAAATGTTAATATTAAAAAATGATACAGGAGTAGAGCTCAATGTAATTAAATTACAGAGCCAATATAAATTAAAATAAATTTTCAAAATTCAAAAATGTTGAATGAACCTTTCAACATGAAATTCTCAGCAACACAGTCTATATCAAAATGAAGAAAAATAAAGATTAAAAACGAGAAATAAAAAAATAAAATAAAAGAATAAAAAAAGAAACATAAAGAAATAAAAAATAAAAAATAAATAATAGTTAAGATTTGAGAAATATACGTCACAAAAAAGATTTTTGAAAATCAGTCTATTATTGGTTTTTACTTTTTGATAGAGTTGTAAGTGAAGAGATGGAAATTTGGCATGTCTAGCTTAATAGACGAAAAGAGTTAAGCAATGGGAGGTCATTAAATTGAGAATTGGGTTAAGCAAAACAGAACAGAAAGGGAAGGAGCGGGATATAAATAATGTATAGAGAAAAAATAAAGAAGGGGAAAAAAAGAAAGGAAAGAAAAAAGAGAAAATATCAAATAGAAAACGCTCGATACGTGTCAAATAAATTGAACTTTAAATGTTTAAAAGGGTTAACGTTTTAGAAAAGTTTTTTTTTATTCTCTTAGAAAAGTTTTAGAAAAGTTTCAGAAAAAGTTTTTTTTTATTCTTTCCTTTTATTTTTTGTCTCCTTTTAAATCTTTTTTTTCTTCATTTTGATATAGACTGTGTTGCTGAGGATACGTGAGATCTCTCTTCGGGATTTCATGTTGAAATGTTCATTCAACATTTTTGAATTTTGAAAATTTATTTAAATATATATCAACACAAAATGGTGGATGTTATAATATTTCAGTTTAAACAACCTCTCTGAAGATGGCTCATGTGAGCCGAAAGCTTAGACGAAAATCAATAAATAATTATCCAAATTTTGGAGAATTTTTGTCTTTATTTTCAACTGAAATTAAAGCAAAAATAAGACGTTTACAACGGCTCATGATTAAACATAATAAACATTCATTGTCTCTTATATTTAACAGCATATATATATATATATATATATATATATATATATATATATATATATATATATAACAATATCTCAATTTTCATCAATCAAGAACAGTTTTCGAGGAAATATAGACATATAGATTTTCAATGTAGATATGGCAATAAATCAATAAATACAAATTATGTAATAAATTTCTCTTCCTATCATAGCAGTAAAATAAAATACAGAATGATGACAGAATTCTAATTAAAGGCACACAGAATTTACATTCCTCAATATTTACTCGAAGGGGAGAAATATATTGAAAATACTCTGAAGGGCCTCCAATATCATCAGTATTTTATATTCGATGCGAAAACAAGTCTCCTAAAATATTTCAAAAGAGAAAACTGGCTTATTTTAATAAAAAAAATATTGTTTATCACCAAACAAGCGAAAATGTTCAGCTTTTAATTTATGAAAGATTTTCACCAGGTGTGTGTATATATATATATATATATATATATATATATATATATATATATATATAGCCAAGCGCAGACAGTCCTGTTTTGCTGCATCACAGCTAATCATTAAGGGAAGACATCCGATTGCTTCCAGCCAGAATTGAATCCAGACCGAATTGAAACCAGTAGGTGATTCTACTTCTGAGCTATGGGCGCTCAGTAGAGGAAGGCGGATTTTAGCGCCAGTAGCCGAGAATGTTCAAATTCATAACTAAATGAACGATGAGTAAAATGTGTGAGTAGCTACACTTTTTAAAATCTATCATTTTTCTTAGTGCTCAATCGGTGTGCGAGAGTGTAAATTTTCATCAGTATAACTATATATATATTTATATATACACTGATGAGCTGTGATATAGTGAAACGGGACTGTATGCAGATGACTATTTACACTCTCGCACGCCGATTGAGCAATAGAATTAAATAGTAGATTTTAAAAGGGGTAGCTACTCACGCATTATGAACATATATATAGTATAGTACCATAGTATATATATATATATATATATATATATTTGTATGTTGGGGAAATAAACCGATTAAAATTCTATGGTTTCAACATCTTTGGTTTAGACAGACGGTTAGAATTCAAATTTGCTAAAGAAAACAAAAAGATAGAACTGTATTTACGTAATCGGCTGAACTTCCCAGCTTGAATATCTAAATGGTTTATATGTTAAAACTTTTGATACATCTGTCTACTGTTCCAATTTAAATCTCACCTGTAACTGTTTATATATATATAGTCATCAACATACAAGCCTGTTTTGCTTTATCACAGCTCATCATTGTGGCTAGACGCATCCACTTGCTTCTGGCCGGGATCGAAGTTCGACCGATTTGGTGTCAGTCGGAGTCGCTACTCCCTAAGCCATCGACACATGGAATAAGGGACCGGAAATTTTAACGTGTTGTATATAAGCAGTGTATATACACGTCAGTCACCGATATATATATATATATATATATATATATATATATATATATATATATATATATATATGGTTAAATAAAATAAAGACAAGAGGAAAACTGTATTTTAAATCGCCTACGCGTTTCGTCCTGTGATGAACTTTATCAAGGCAAAAAGACGAAATGAGCTTTATTCCAAATTACGTATCTATAAACAAACAGTGTTTCCAACCAAAAAGACGCTTACAAATCACTTCAAAATAATAAGAGAATATTTTAGATTTTAGAATTTCTTCATGTGTAGTGCAAAGTCACGAGGTGTTAAAATGAACGGAATTTTACCGTTTTTTTAAATGCTTTGTGAGCCTCTTTGCCTTGATAAAGTCCATCATAGGACGAAATACAAAGGCGATTTAAATACAGTTTTCCTCTTGTCTCCTTTTTATTTAACCATATATATATATATAAGATATTTTCTAAACATATACTCTTAAATATAAGAGACAATGAATGTCTATTATGGTTAGTGATGAGCCGTTCTAAACGTCGTATTTTAAAACGTCGTATCATTAAAAAAAACGCTCGAATTCCCTTCATTTTAATATCTCGTGACTTTGCACTACACATGAAGAAATTCAAAAAAATAAAATATTCTGTTAATCTTTTGAAATGATTTGTGAGTGTCTTTGTGGTTGCCAACACTGTTTGTTTATAGATACGTAATTTAGAATAAAACTCATTTCGTCTTTTTGCCTAGATAAAGTCCATCACAGGACGAAACGCGTAGGCGATTTAAAATACAGTTTTCCTCTTGTCTTTATTTTATTTAACCATTTTGTCCTTAATCTCAGATTATAAGTGAGTATATTTTTACATTATATATATATATATATATATATATATATATATATATATATATATATATTATAAATTATACTTTAGAATATGTACAAACTACAATCTACTACAAAAGTGTACATTTTGTTTCGACATTGAAAGAACAATGTCTCATCATATATTTAGTAATGATGGTAATAAACGTTATTTTTAAAAGAAAATTGAAAAAACGTATGAGTTAAGAGGATATTAAAAATGAGAGGAAAAATATAGTTACACTTTGAATGAAAGAACAAAAAAAATACCTATTATGTTCATATAGCTATGGATAAAAATGTTATAATTTCTTGTAATTTAAAAATTGTGTGTTCAAAGACCCCCGTTACGTGAGCGTTCAAAAAATCACTGTTACATGAGTGTTCTTAAAAACAAAACAAAAACCCTAAACGATAAATTCATTTTCTGCAAAAAAAAAAAAAAATGAAAATAGTTTTTTTTGTTATTATTACTTTGCAAAATTTTACAAGGCAAGGAAGCAAAGATGAACTCATCCGAATCACCCTAAATTTTCTTCATTCTTTCATTGATGTAACTGCAATATAGGTAATTATTGAATATTTATAAATTCATTTGGTGCACATGTTATTGTGCAGTATTGGCAAAAGAACCATTCTATTTTCATTTACAATTATTCACTTGGCAATAAACACTAAAAAATAGTATGAAATTCATCAGTTTTTAAAACACAGACGTGTCCTAATAATTATGGCCGGTAGTATATATATATATATATATATATATCTTCTAGTTTTGTATTCAAAAATGTTTTGCTGAGATTTTATTCTTTCAAAAATGTGTCATGATAACATTTTTTTTCTTCAAAAATATATTGTTAGCAATATTCTTATTTCAAAAATGTATATATTTCTATAAAGTGTCTATTTTTATGTATATAGTTTTATAAAATTCTACCTTTATACTATCATAGTGTTTTGACCCGAGTTTTGGGGTTAACTATTTGTCCATAGCTGGGCTCCTAACAGGTGCTACCACTCCGGGTCAGGGGGAACCTGAGAACAACATCAATTAAGAGGTGGTTCCATGCTCCTCACAACCTCCCAATCAAATGTTTTGCTGCTTGAAGCAGTTTGCCGTCATGCACAGGACCACATATATCAAAGAGAAGCCAGTAATAGGCCTGATATGTCTTACCACTCGACCACAGAAAATTTCATTGTTTAACAAAATCCACATAAGCCATGCATCCATAAGTTCCCGATTTCTTACAATATTCATATTTACTGCAGTTTGTATCCTTTATAAACAAAGGTAAATATAGACAATATTACGAAATATTACGGAAAGTTTCGAAATGCGAATAACCGACATATTTATTTAAATTTATATATATATATATATATATATAAGATGACAAATTATCCCACTCTCTCTCTCTTTCTCTCTCTCTCTCTCTATCTATCTATCTATCTATCTATCTATCTATCTATCTATCTCAGTCTCAGTTCTGATTCTATCTATCTATCTATCTATCTATCTATCTATCTATCTATCTATCTATCTATCTATCTATCTATCTCAGTCTGTTCATGATCTATCTATCTATCTATCTATCTATCTATCTATCTATCTATCTATCTATCTATCTATCTCAGTCTGTTCATGATCTATCTATCTATCTATCTATCTATCTCAGTCTGTTCATGATCTATCTATCTATCTATCTATCTATCTATCTATCTATCTATCTATCTATCTATCTCAGTCTGTTCATGATCTATCTATCTATCTATCTATCTATCTATCTATCTATCTCAGTCTGTTCATGATCTATCTATCTATCTATCTATCTATCTATCTATCTATCTATCTATCTATCTCAGTCTATTCTGATCTAGTCTGTTCTATCTATCTATCTATCTATCTATCTATCTATCTATCTATCTATCTCAGTCTGTTCATGATCTATCTATCTATCTATCTATCTATCTCAGTCTGTTCATGATCTATCTATCTATCTATCTATCTATCTATCTATCTATCTATCTATCTATCTATCTCATCTCAGTCTGTTCATGATCTATCTATCTATCTATCTATCTATCTATCTATCTATCTATCTATCTAGTCTGTTCATGATCTGTTCATGATCTATCTATCTATCTATCTATCTATCTATCTATCTATCTAGTCTGTTCAGTCTATTCTATCTATCTATCTATCTATCTATCTATCTATCTATCTATCTTTCACAACCTCCCAATTAGAGGCCTTAAAATGATTTGTTTGAACATTATTTTTGATCGATACTCGTATTTAAGTAGCTATTCAGTTTATAATCAAACAGTATTACATATTTATTTCTACAGGCCTGATTATAAACAGAATATCTACACAAATACGAGTATCGATCAAAATTAATGTTCAAACAAATCATTTCAAATTGTCTGTGGTTTATAACAAGTTTTGTAAATCTTCGTTAATATATATATATATATATATATATATATATATATATATATATATATGCAGGGAGGGAGGGAAGGGATAAATTCTCATCTTAATTACACAAAAATGATTTTTAGCACAGACATCTCATTTTGACATAAATGTTTGCCAAAATTACACAAAAGTTTATTGAAGTAATAAAGAGTAAATTTATTCAATAAAACGTCCATTAGCTTTAACTTCGCCCTTCAGAATCTCTTTAAAGCACAAATATAATCTACATTAGTCTGACAAGGTGTGAATCACAATTTTACTTTTACTTTAACTGCATTGACTGAGAAGCTAGATATTTTAATTCACCCATCTTAACCCAGTGTCTTCGTTTGAGGACAGCTTAAAAAAAACTAAAAACTAATGGGTATAAATCATTATATAAAACATTATATAAAGCTATATATAAATCATTATATAAAACTATTATTACATATAGGTAGTGAGTACATATTGATTCATCAATTTATGACTGCTCAAAAATTTAATTTAAAACACATTCACAGCAAATTTGACAAAAATACACTTCCATAAATCTACTTAGATGCTTAGCAATATTTTCTTGTATTTTGACCACCGTATGCTGCTATTAAAAAACTTGTGTGAATAAGAGTTTATTTCTATAATGTTGGTCTTATTTCTTAAAAACTGTACATTTATAGGATATATGGCAATATAAAATTTGCAGTCCTCAAATGAGTACACTGGGCATAGGCAAAGCACATTGAAAACATGCTCATGTAGAAAAACAAGTCCCGAATATAACGCGTTTGATACTGCTAATATGATGTAATGTCAAGGCATTGTCTTGAACTTGCGCTGCGCTGTCTGGGAGAAGCAATAAAATATTGACTGAGCTCTGTGGAATTCAGGAGCATGCTTCTTGGTCGGCCATGTTTGTTAATCGCCAAAAGTCTCAAAGTTTTTTTCAATCTGCAAAAAAAAGATAAATCCCTTTGAAAAAGAAGTAAATTAAAAAGATTAAAACAAAAGTTAGCTTCTATCTGTATTAGAAGTCTTTGTACCGAAAAATTCACCTTATTTATTGAATGACCCTCGTAGAAGTCCTTGTACCGAAAAATTCACCTTATTTATTGAATGACCCTCGTAGAAGTCCGTATACCGAAAAATTCACCTTATTTATTGAATGACCCTCGTAGAAGTCCTTATACCGAAACAATTCACCTTATTTATTGAATTACCCTCGTAGAAGTCCTTACACCGAAAAATTCACCTTATTTATTGAATGACCCTCGAAGAAGTCCTTATACCGAAAAATTCACCTTATTTATTGAATGACCCTCGTAGAAGTCCTTATACCGAAACAATTCACCTTATTTATTGAATTACCCTCGAAGAAGTCCTTATACCGAAACAATACACCTTATTTATTGAATTACCCTCGTAGAAGTCCTTATACCGAAACAATTCACCTTATTTATTGAATTACCCTCGTAGAAGTCCTTATACCGAAACAATACACCTTATTTATTGAATGACCCTCGTAGAAGTCCTTACACCGAAACAATTCACCTTATTTATTGAATGACCCTCGTAGAAGTTTTTATACCGAAAAATTCACCTTATTTATTGAATGACCCTCGAAGAAGTCCTTATACCGAAACAATTCAGCTTATTTATTGAATTACCCTCGTAGAAGTCCTTACATCGAAAAATTCACCTTATTTATTGAATGACCCTCGTAGAAGTCCTTATACCGAAAAATTCACCTTATTTATTGAATGACCCTCGTAGAAGTCCTTATACCGAAACAATTCACCTTATTTTATTGAATGACCCTCGTAGAAGACCTTATACCGAAAAATTCACCTTATTTATTGAATGACCCTCGTAGAAGTCCTTATATCGAAAAATTCATCTTATTTCTTGAATGACCCTCGAAGAAGTCCTTATACCGAAAGATTCACCTTATTTATTGAATGACCCTCGTAGAATTCTTTATACCGAAACATTCACCATTTTTATTGAATGGTCCTCGTACATGTCCTTATACCGAAAAATTCCTCTTATTTATTGAATGACCCTCGTAGAAGTTTTTATACCGAAAAATTCACCTTATTTATTGAATGACTCTCGTAGAAGTCCTTATACCGAAAGATTCGCCTTATTTATTGAATGACCTTCGTAGAAGTTCTTATACCGAAAGATTCACCGTATTTATTGAATGACCTTCGTAGAAGTCCTTATACCGAAAGATTCACCGTATTTATTGAATGACCCTCGTAAAAGTCCTTATACCGAAAGATTCACCTTATTTATTAAATGACCCTCGTAGAAGTTTTTATACCGAAAAATTCACCTTATTTATTGAATGACCCTCGTAGAAGTCTTTATACCGAAAGATTCACCTTATTTATTGAATGACCTTCGTAGAAGTTCTTATACCGAAAGATTCACCTTATTTATTGAATGACCTTCGAAGAAGTCCTTATGCCGAAAAATTCACCTTATTTATTGAATGACCCTCGTAGAAGTCCTTATACTAAAAATTCACCTTATTTATTGAATGACCCTCGTAGAAGTCCTTATACCGAAAAATTCACCTTATTTATTGAATGACCCTCGCATAATCAAAGATGAAGGAAAAACTTGTTGCAGCTGAAATGTGGTTCTGAAGAATGATGCTGCGGATATCATGGACTGAGCATGTGATGAGGTTTTTGTAAGAAAGGAAACGAAAAAGAAATTAATACTGAAATAACAGCTAAAATTCCTGGAACTTGCAATGAGGAAGGAGGGCTTGGAGAACCTGATACTAACAGGCCAGATAGAGGGACAAAGAGACAGGGGAAAGCAAAGGATAACATATTGAAGAGACTAAGCAGGTGGATGACAGAACGGGGGTTGCGTCGTGTTACAGGAGAAAGCGTGCTAAGAGCAACCAGGGATAGGGAGACGTGGAAGGCCATGATCGCTTACGTCCTGAAGGGACAGGGCACAAAGAAATAGAATATATATGCCAACTGTTTATAAGAAATTATAATGTTGATAGAAAGTGGGGGATCAAATCAATATTTTAATCAATATATAAACTGATCCCTCATTTTGTGGCCATGATAGTCTCTATACATTTATATTCTAGATTTGTGGGCTTGAGCTAGTGGATGACAGAACGAGGGTTGCATGGTGTTACAGGAGAAAGTGTGCTAAGTGCTACCAGGGATAGGGAGACGTTGAAGGCCATGATCACCTACGTCTTGAAAGGAGAAGACTTATAGAAGAAGAGGAATGTTTTATTTACAAATATTAGTAAGAAACATGTCACTGACAATCTGGTCTATTTCTATTCGCTACTTTTTCACATCTTTCTGGCAGCATTTGAATCCGATATGAAATTGTTTTTTATAACAACTTTACAATAATAATATTCCTCTACTTTGTATCGAGCACTTTTAAAATGTAAATGCTACAAACTGAGATTGTTATTCAAGTAGTTCTTACATTTACTGATATTTTAAGAACGCTGGTTAGATTTGAAAATTCAACTGCTAAGCACTGACTCGTTGATTTTGTGAGAAATAAACGAATTTTCTCGAATTTATAAACTTTGCTTTATACACACAAAACTCGTGAAATTTCACACCTCAATCTGAAATGTTTTTCGGGTAATATAAATCGAGGAAACATCTAAAAGAAAAATGGAATGGCCAGAATCACATCCAGGAGTGAATTCCCAAACGATCTTTTCTAAACCCATTAAAGACGGAGCAAATTCGGTTGTCGCCAGAGAGAAATGAGACGAGCATAATTAACAACTCCCTTGACAAATGTTAAGCGATCGCTGTTATTGTCTTTGTCTTTCTCTTTCACCCTTTTTTCCCTCACTTTCTTTTTCCCCATTAACCCTGAGATATAACTTCAAAGACAATCCTACCAAACAGTAAACGCTCATACACACGTACCTTCCTGCCTACGTACACATAAACTCATGTTTGCAAGGACTACTACGAACTCTTGATACCCTTAACCTCTAAATACTGTTTCTCATAAACTTTTAACTTCTACCAATTCATGTTATTCTTTTCCATTAATAAATTTCTATTCAAAAGGTATACTTTTATTCTTTCACAAATCCACCATCTGATAACCTTCTGATAATCTCAAAACTTGACCCCCACAAAGCGAGTGAGGGGACGGAATCCCAATCATAGTCTTAAAGAAATGTGCTCCTGGACTCTCCTCTGTCCTTTCTAAGCTCTACAACTTCTGCCTCTCTGCTTCCTGCTTTCCTGCCTGCTGGAAATCTTCCTCTGTAGTTCCTATATTCAAAATCTCTGGAGAACCCTCGGACCCCCAAATTACCGCCGTATCAGCCTTATTCCAACCTTTGGCAAAGTGTTCAAGGCCATTATCAACGCCGAGCTCGTTCAGCACCTTACAGAACACAGGCTCCTCTCGGACAAGCAGTATGATTTCCGCTTCACCAGGTCTACTGCCGATATGCTAACGACAATCACCGAGTATATATACCAGGCACTCGACAGGAATGGCGAAGCCCGAACCATCGCCTTGGCTATCTCTAAAGCGTTCGACAGAGTTTGGCATGCTGGCCTTCTATGCAAACTGCGGAGCTATGGTATAGCTGGACAATTGTTTGAACTAATCCAGTCATTCCTATCTAACCGCACATTGAAAGTGGTATTAAACGGACATGCCTCCCAGAGCTACCATACGAACGCGGGTGTCCCCCAAGGCTCTATCCTAGGTCCTACGCTCTTTCTGATCTACATTAATGATCTCCCTGATACCATAATATCCCAAGTAGGTATGTACGCCGATGACAACACAGTTTACTCTCGCCTCGATGAAAAATCTGGTGTGGGCGACAAAGCTAACCTTGCAGCCGAGCTTGGAAAGGACATCCAATCTGTAGTGGACTGGGGTAAGAAATGGCTCGGAAATTTTAATACTTCTAAAACGAAGCTACTATCAATTGACCATCATAGACAATCGCACCTACCTCCCATTAGCTTGAACCAGGCTTGCCTCCCAGAGAGTAAACACTGCGCCTCCTTGGTTTCACACTTTCAGCGGACCTCAAGTGGAATGACTATATCGAATCCATTGCTAAATCCGCTGCTATGAAAGACAGTTCTCTGTGCAGGGCCCGGAGGTTTTTTCCGTCTTAATCTATCCTGCACATATATAAATCTACCATCCGCCCGTGCATCGAATACTGTTGCCATATCTGGTCGGGTGCCCCTGCTATTCTCCTTGGGCTTCTCGACAAGGTACAGCGGAGGGTCTGTAATGTGATCGATACTGACTTGGGAGACCGCCTGCAGTCTCTCTCTCACCGGCGCGACGTGGCTTCCCTGTGTCTCTTCCATAAATACTTCCATGGCTTCTGCTCCGATGAACTTAGATCACTGGTGCCTCCTAGGTTCGAATTTGCACGAGATACTAGATTAGCAACTAGATCCCACCCTTTTACAGTGAAACCGATAAAATGCAACCGCAACTTCTACTCCAACAGTTTCTTTTCTCACACTTCCCGACTGTGGAATTCTCTTCCACACGACTGCTTCCCCGACGGCTACAATCTCCAGGAGTTTAAATGTAAGGTCAATAGACACCTCCTAACAAACTAACTTCCATTCTTTCAAACACTCTTCCCACCCACCCAACTACCTATCACCCCCTTCTGACATTTCCTATATCTAACCACTCTTCCTATTTACCTCCCCCTATGTAGCCCCAAGCGCAATAGTGGCAGTGGAATGCCTTGCTTGGGGTGAAACGATTAAAAAAAAAATTCTGGATAAAAGCTGTAAGTTGTAGGAAGTCCTGTTATGTTTCATACTAGGCCAATTCCAAAAGATATTGACGATCCACTAACTATTACACTCTCCTTGAATGAAAAAATCTCTTTAAAAAATCTTAAAATGACTCTTATGTATTATTTTATTATATTACTATATTATGTTATTTATTAATGTTATTATATTTTTTATGTATAGTGTTTAATATAATTGGTATATTACGAATTATGTATATTATCTATTTAATATTCTCATTATTGCTTACGTACTGTATCTGTTGACATTAACTCTATATTTATTTGATACTTATTGATACATTATTTTATAATATTTAAATACATTATTACAGCTCAGCTTTACAATATTATATTAGCTGAATCTCAGTTTAACACAAATGATTGGTAAGTTATTTAATATTTTATAATTTAACATTTGTTATTTTTATATAAGGAAAACAAATTTTTCGCTCTTAGAAAAGACGCGTTCCTATGTTTACGGCTAAATTTCTAACGGATAATTTCTTAGCTTTAATGAATTTATTCAATACGACAGAAAAAAAAACAGTACGATACAATTTCTACGATATGCTTTCTTAGGAAAATTACGTTTTTTACTTTAAATTTTCGGTAATGCTAAATGTTCTCTATTAGCTTAATAAATACGTAAGTAAATATGCAAAGTTATCATTGCCGGCTGTGACACTGTCGCATAAGATACCGCTATCTATAAAATGCTCCCATGGCATGCTTTGTTCAAATAACCATTGACAACTAAGTTCAGCTCGTCACGGAACTACCTTATATATATATATATATATATATATATATATATATATATAGTAGAAAGAAACTCATGGAGAGCGTGGCAGCAGAGAGTCCTCAGAAGAGAAGCCCCCGTCAATCAAGTGTTTCGGCCCTTATCTCCTGACACTCTAGCGGGGTTGGGCCACACCCGGTTCATGACTCCGGATGTCCCTCTGCTGCCTTTTTTTTTTTTTTTTTTTTTTTTTTTGGACGAGCCACGGATGGGATCCGTGACCTTATGGATATGCTCATTTTCACTCAAAGACTCCCCGCACTAACCACTTAGCCAAAGGTACACCTGGTATTTGTAGGAAAGTTAAGCCTTATGAAGTTCACTTTTATTCCTCCTTGACCAGATCCAGCTTGAACATCTCTCTGCCGCTTCTGCCATTGCTTTCAGAGCTCTGGTTTTTTCCCTTCCTGCAACTGAGAGCTGTTTCATGAGGCTGTATGAGGCTGTATGTATTATATATATATATACATGTATATATATATATATATATATATATATATATATTACATTAATAATTTGTTCCTCATGCACACTTCAACAAGAGTTGAACAAGGTTCGTTGTATTCTTGTTAATAATTGTTTGCCGACTAATATTGTTGCGCGTGCAATAAAACGGAAGTTGGATACCTTTAACATGTCCCAATATTTGGCCCTAGTCTGTGTTCCATTTATCTTAAATTACTTTGGTTTAGCAGAATATGTAAACGTTTAAATGACAGAGTTTTCATTATTGTCTCTGCCACTTTCTTTTCAGCCAAATTCAGTCAGGTAAGTGCTATACGTGATAAACACTTGGGCGATCATGTCTCGAAAGAGACATGAGTGACTGGGCAGAAGATTGTCCCGTAGTAGTTTGCCATTGCTTTCTGCGGTAGACTGGTTGCCGACCAAGGCTACAGAAACCAATCTGTCCTGTTATTTGACCAATAACTGGAGGGAAGAGACGGATTAATACCTTTCCCAAGGGTATTTGCGCGTAAGTGAATGTAAGGAATTCGACTGGAATTCGAACACCGCTTCCCGATTTCTCGTTTTGAGCCGATATCCACATCCGACGCCAAATTACCTGTTGATTTTGGCACTCGTTCCAGTTTTGCATTATTTTCTAAAGACAGTCTGCCCTATCATAATAAAATTTTACTCATCTATAAGTTCAGATGTCAGTGAGAAGTTGAGTATATATGGCGGACGAGTCTTAAATTAGAATAGGCAATAAGCCAACACGTTCCCAAATATGTTATATTTCATTTACGTAATCATACGCGTGTGTCGTAATCCGCCCACGAGTCAACGATTGGACAACACCTATTGAAAAATGAGTTATGCTCGTCACGTCTTATGACTAACTCATTTTCTATTTTGCACGCAGGTTGAGCCAAATATTATTTATTAATTTTGGAAGCCTTATGCTTAAGATTATTGCAGCCATCACTTTGCAAGCAAAAGAACAACTTTTTGCGATCTCTACAGATATTTGGGCATATGTGGGCGATCTGTTTTCTCTTTTTTACTCTGCTTGTTCATTTAAAAAAATTCTTTATTTACGCAATTGTTTTAATCGTAAATTGATTTATTTTCTTAATTTTGTAGCAGGAGGGACCGTCAGCCATATCTAGTACAAGGCCAATTCACAAACACAGCCTATACTCCCCACAACTTAGGATTATTAAAATTACCAGAATGTTATGAGAAGTTGGATTTGTGGAAGAATAAAAGTATCACTTTGGTATGTTTAAATAGAATTTTATTAATAGAACAGAAAAGTATGAATTAGTATAAGTTAAACGTTCAACGAGAAAATGTAGTACATATGTATGTATGTATGTATGTATGTATGTATGTATGTATGTATGAGCGTTATAGCTGGATAGAAATTTCTTTGAAGTTATCGCTTAGTCTTAAATGTTCCGTTTGTTTATCAAGTATAAGAAGAGGCAGATGGGTGAACGGTGAAAAAGAAACAGGTGATAGGGAAAGATAGAGATAATAATAACGATCGCTTGACGTTTGTCAAGGGGCGTCTTCTTCTTCTTCTTCTTCTATGTGCCCTGTCCCTTCAGGACGTAGGCGATCATGGTTCTCCACGTCTCTCTATCCCTTGTGGCTCTTAGTATGTTTGCTCCTGTTACTACTAGCAATCCCCGTTCCGTCATCCACCTCATCAGACCCTGCAAATATGTTATCCGCTGCCTTCCTCTGTCTCTTTTTCCTTCTATCTGGCCAGTCAGTATCAGGTTCTCCAAGATCTCCTTCCTCATTGCGTGTCCCAGGAACTTCAGTTGTCTCTTCCTGATGCTCAGTATTAATTTCCTTTTTGTTGCCATTCTTTCCAAAACCTCATCGTTGCTTGCATGCTCAGTCCATGATATACGCAGCATCCTTCTGTAGAACCACATTTCCGCGGCTTCCAGTTTTGTCCTCATTTTCAATGATATTGTCCAGCATTCACTGCCATATTGAAGAACTGACATCACATAGCAGTCCATCACTCTTTTCTTTGTTTCTAATGAAATTTTCCTGTGTGTTAGTACTTTACTCAGCTTCTGGAACGCGTCCTTTGCCATGCCAATTCGCCTTCGGATCTCTGTGTCACATTTTCCGTCTCCTGTTAGAACACTTCCTAGGTAATTAAATTTTTGTACTTGCTTGATTCTGGTTTCCCCCACCTGTATTTAGCATTTTGGGTTGCACCTTTTGCTGATGTCCATGCATTCAGTTTTCTTAAAGTTTATTTGTAGTCCTTTTTTGTCACTCTCCACCGCTGCCTTCTGTAGGAGGTCTTGTAGTTTTCCTTTCCGTGTCTGCAATCAGCACTGTATCATCTGCATACCTTATGTTGTTCAGGTTGTGGCATCCAATAACAAATCCTGGCGTGTCATCTAGGGTCCTCAAAATATTCTCTCTGTACAATTTTAACTAATCCGGTGAAAAGACACATCTTTGTCTTACGCTTCTTTCAATCTTTGTAAATCTACTGAAATCGTTACCTGTCCGTATGCAGGCTGTTTGTTGCCATTAGAGATTCTTGATTACACTGATGTCTTTCCCAAAGATGTCGAGGCTGCCGAGCATCTCCATCAGTTCTTTATGTCGTATCTTGTCGAATGCCTTCGCATAGTCAATAAAACATAGGTACAAGTCTTTCTTCATTTGTATTGCCCTTTCGGAGAGCATCCTAATCATAAAATTGGCGTTTCTTGTTCCAGTGTCTTTGACGAACACGCACTGTTCCTGTCTATCTCTGGCCTGATTCTGCTTCTCGCTCTATTCATCAGTATTCTGACAATCAGTTTTGTAATGTGACTCATTAAGCTGATAGTTCTGTGTAATTCACAGTCGTTTGCGCCTGGTTTCTTCGGCAGTGCTATAAATATCGACTTGCATATGTCGTTTGGTATTATTCCACTTCTATAAATTTCGTTTATTATATTGGTAATTTTTTCTATGCCATATTCTTTCAAGACTATCAGCAGCTCTATCACAACGCCAATTTTTGTCTCCTTTGCATCATGTGGTGAATCTCTTAGGTTATTCACTCGTTTTTTCTTCTGCGTCTGATTTACTTTCGGGCTATGTTGTTCGCTGAGGTCACCATCGCTTCCTTTAGTGAGTCCTATTTTGAGTGTCCTTTCCCAATTTGTTCTTCATATTTCTTTCTCACGCTGTTATTGTATTCTTTCTGCTGGGTGAGGTCATTCACAAGCGTGTTGTATTGCAGCCTTGGTGATGTACTGGGCTTCTTCAGTCTCCGGAGTTTCACCCTTAGTTTGCAGATGACTGGGACGTGGTCACTTCCACAGTCGGCACTTGGATATGTTTTGCATTGGACCACTGCGTTCCTGAATCTCATGTTTATAGTTATGTAGTCTATTTGGTTCTTCGTGTCGCCGGCTGGGCCTCTTCATATCTATAGGCATCGTGGGTGTTCTTGAAACCAGGTGTTAGTAATTACCTGGTCTTTGGCTGAGCATCATTGGACCCATTTTTTTCCTCGTTCGTTGCGATTCCCTAGTCCAAAGTTGCCGGTCGTGTCTCCTTCCCTCTCTTTACCTACCTTGGCATTCAAGTCCCCCATTATGATTCCAATTTCTTGGCTTTTGCACTGAGCCTTGGCACTGTACGGTATGGAATAGAATATTTCTATTTCGTCCTCCGAACTTTGAGTTGCCGGCGCATAAACTACTATGATAACTATGTTGAAGGGTCTTCCCCGCAGTTTAACCAAGAGGACTCTCTTTCTGAAAGCTGACAGTATCCAAGAACGCATTTCTTTACTTCTTTGTTTAGTATTAAGCTGACCCCCTTTTCGTTGTTTTTGCCTCCTGCATAGATTATCCTGTGGGTGTCGCTACTGAGGTCTCCATTATTAGCCCATCTGGTTTCGCATATACCTAGGATATTTATCTTCACTCTGTCCATCTCCTGCTTGACATTCTCTAGTTGTCCAAAGTTAAGTGTCCTGACGTTCCATGTTCCAAATGTAATTTTTTCTTTGATGCGCACAGTCGCAGAGTAACGGTCCAGAGACACCTGTTGCTCATGTCGCTCTTTCCCGGGCGAGGGACAAATTTT
The DNA here is from genome assembly GCA_037127315.1 of Ascarosepion bandense. Lineage (NCBI taxonomy): Eukaryota > Metazoa > Mollusca > Cephalopoda > Sepiida > Sepiidae > Ascarosepion > Ascarosepion bandense. The sequence goes on along the minus strand of JBBBDQ010002134.1, from coordinate 2,587,792 downwards.
GGAGTAAAATGTCCCCTTTACGCCGTTGGTGCTAACAGTCGCTGGATGACGGTCAGGTGGCACCTGTTGCCCATGCCGGTCCTTACCGAGCGAGGAGTTATTTCCTTGGGAAGCAACCCACTTCACGCTGTTGACTTTCATATCTTTGTTCTGAATAACCATAATTAATCGTGGAATAGATAGTGGAGTGATATCCCGTTGCCTTCTCCACGGTGATTTATTGAGACACCACCTCTAGTTAGCTGGCCGTTGACTCCAGGCTCATTCTCTTTTCTTTAGTGACAGGCGAACTTGCCCGACTTTTCTTCTGTTTCTGGGGCTTGAAAAGGTCATTTTGGAATTCACTCCCGGAGTGGATTCCGGTCTTTCCATTGGACGACGAACAAACATCGGGTTCGCTCGCGAAAAGGTCCGTAAAAGAACGTTTGTTTTTAGATGTTTCCTAGTTTTCTATTGGCCGAAAAACATTTCGTATCAAGGTGTGAAATAAGTATTCATATCAATCGTATTTTTGGACGTGTCCCATCCTTATCTCTATGAATGCTTCTTCAAGTCTACAATAATTACAATTGTGCCAACGAGAGGTCCCTCAGGAAGCGTCGTTGGCCTAAAAGCAGCCTATGTCCTAATATTATAAGAACGAGAGGTCCCTCAGGAAGCGTCGTTGGCCTAAAGGCAGCCTAAGTCCTAATATTATAAGAACGAGAGGTCCCTCAGGAAGCGTCGTTGGCCTAAAAGCAGCCTATGTCCTAATATTATAAGAACGAGAGGTCCCTCAGGAAGCGTCGTTGGCCTAAAGGCAGCCTAAGTCCTAATATTATAAGAACGAGAGGTCCCTCAGGAAGCGTCGTTGGCCGAAAGGCAGCCTAAGTCCTAATATTATAAGAACGAGAGGTCCCTCAGGAAGCGTCGTTGGCCTAAAGGCAGCCTAAGTCCTAATATTATAAGAACGAGAGGTCCCTCAGGAAGCGTCGTTGGCCTAAAGGCAGCCTAAGTCCTAATATTATAAGAACGAGAGGTCCCTCAGGAAGCGTCGTTGGCCTAAAGGCAGCCTAAGTCCTAATATTATAAGAACGAGAAGTCCCTCAGGAAGCGTCGTTGGCCTAAAGGCAGCCTAAGTCCTAATATTATAAGAAAAAAGCATAAAATTCTGTTTATCTAGATTTGTATTTTTGTTCTGTGGTATCAAGTCATTATTCCTATATATATATATATATATATATATATATATATATACAGGGTGTCCATAAAGTTAGTGTGCACTTTAAAAAATTTATAATTTGTTTTGTGTTTGCGATAGAAATAATTTGTAAAAAAGATTAGAAAGAAATACATTTATACTTTTTATAATTTTATTGAAATTTTATTTAAGTTTCCACATGTCCTCCATCATTAGCAATACAAAGGGTAATACGATTTTGCAGTTCACAAAAAACATTTGCTAACTGATTTTCACAAATGGCTGAAAACACATTAGTTATTTTAGCTTTCAAATTTTCTAATGAACTATGTTTGCTCGCAATCAAATGGAGTCAAATCAGGCGAACGTGGAGGCCAATAAAATGGTCCACTCCTTTCATCTGTTAGGAAATTCCTGATTTAGAAATTGTTTAACACGCAGAGCAAAGTGACAAGAAGCTCCATCATGTTGAAACACTGTATTATCTATCAAGTTTAATTGTTCAGTCTTATTCTTTACAGATTATTTCTATCATAAGTACAAATAAATTTTAAAAACTTTTAACCTGCATATGGACTTTATGGACACCCTATATATATATATATATATATATATATATATATATGCAGGTTTCATTAAATAATAAAGACAAGTTTTGTCTATTGATTTTATGTAAATTTTATTTACACTATGTGATAAGCTTAATAGCATTATCATAAAATGAAGAAAGAAAATTACAATATTGATGCATAATATTTTAAAAATCCAATCTAAGCTTTCGGTTCACACAAGCCATTTTTAAACTATATATTATGCAAAGGTATATATATATATATATATATATATATATATATATTAAACAAGTTGTGTTAAACGATAGCGACAACATAGTCTTATATATTTTCTTTTGAATTTTTTCATATTTTCTGATTAGACTTTTTATTTCCGAATTGTATTTGTATAAAAATTGTTCGAAGGTTATCCTAATACTTACTACTATATTCCCTGATGATGAACGATGCTGTTCGTAAGTACTACGACAAACTTTGGACATTTTTTATACAAATATAATTCGGAAATAAAAAGTCTAATGAGAAAAAATCCCAATCATAGTCTTGAAGAAATGTGCCCCTGAACTCTCCTCTGCCCTTTCTAAGCTCTACAAGCTCTGCCTATATTCCTCCTGCCTTCCTGCCTGTTGGAAGTCTTCTTTTGTGGTTCCACTATTCAAGAACACTGGTGAACCCTCGGACCTTGCAAATTACCGCCCTATCAGCCTTCTTCCGATCTTCGGCAAAGTGTTCGAAGCCATTATCAATGTCGAGGTCGTTCAGCATCTCACGGCCCACGGGCCTCTCTCGGACAAACAGTATGGCTTCCGCTTCACCAGGTCTACTGCTGATATGCTAATGACCATCACCGAGTATATATACCAGGCTCTTGACAAGAATGTTGAAGCCCGAACTGTCGCCTTGGATATCTCTAAAGCATTCGACAGAGTATGGCATGCCGGCTTTCTACGGAAACTGCGAAGCTACGGCATTACTGGACTTTTGTTGGACTTAATCCAGTCATTCCTCTCTAACCGCACATTGAAGGTGGTATTAAACGGACATGCCTTCCAGAGCTACCCTACAAACGCGGGTGTCCCTCAAGGCTCTATCCTAGGTCCTACGCTCTTTCTAATCTACATCAATGATCTCCCGGATGCCATAAGATCACAAGTAGGCATGTACGCCGATGATACCACAGTGTACGCTCGCCTCGATCAAAAATCTGGTGTTGATGACAAGGCGAACCTCGCGGCTGAGCTTGAAAAGTATCTCCAATCCATGGTGGATTGGGGTAAGAAATAGCTCGTAAAATTCAATTCTTCCAAAACGAAACTGCTGTCAATTAACCACCACAAACAACCGCACCTCCTTCCCATTAGCATGGGACAGGCTTGCCTCCGAGAGAGTAAAACACTACGACTGCTTGGCCTGACACTCTCAGCGGACCTCAAGTGTAATGACTACGTCGAATCCATTGCTAAATCCGCTGCTATGAAAGTCGGCTCTCTGTGCAGTGCCCGGAAATTATTTAAGCCTGAATCTATCCTGCACTTATATAAATTTACCATCCGCCCGTGTTTTGAATACTATTTCCACATCTGGTCGGGTGCCCCTGCTATTATCCTCGGGGTTCTTGATAAAATACAACGAAGAATCTGTAATGTGATTGATACCGATTTAGCAGACCGCCTGCAGTCACTCTCTCACCGGCGTGACGTGACTTCCCTGTGCTTCTTCTATAAATACTTTCATGGCTTCTGCTCTGATGAACTTAAATCACTGGTGCCCCCAAAATGTGAATTTGCACGAGATACAAGATTGGCAACTAGGTCCCACCCTTTTACAGTGAAACCGATGAAATGTAAGAGCAATTTCTACCCCAACAGCTTCTTTTCTCGCACTTCCCGCCTGTGGAATTCTCTTCCGCCTGCTTGCTTCCCCGACGGCTACAACCTCCAGGAGTTTAAATGCAGGGTCAATAGACACCTCCTAACACACTAACTCTCACCCATTCTCTCCAGCTCTCTCCCTATGTACATCCTAACTCGTCTATCACCCTCTTTCTGAGATTTCCTATACCCAATCGCCCTATGTAACCCCCTGCGCTATAGTGGCAGTGGAATGCCTTGCTTGGGGTGACATGATTAAAAAAGAATGAAAAAATTCAAAAGAAAATCTATAAGACGATGTTGTCTCTAACGTTTAACAAAACTTGTTTAAAACAAAAGATGCTGTCAAAATATACGTACTTTATATATATATAATGAATTATTTTGAACATTATTTTTACCGATACTCGTATTTAAGTAGATATTCTGTTTTTAATTAAACAGTATTTTTATATTTATATCTACCGGCCTGATTATTTACGATAAATTTTTATTACGAAAATGTGTGCTATCCAGCAGGATTCGAACCTGCGACCCCTATTACATAAGGGAAGCATACCATTTGATCTGGTACCGTCTTGACCACTCGACAAAATTGATAAATTCATTAACCTTTCCAGCTATGAAATAACTAAGCACCAAAAAGAATTACTTAACCTTGGACCCAATTGTCATATATACCGTAAGTATTATCGACTTTTTTAAAAAAAACAAAGATTGACACGCTATACCAAAACTAGGTAAGTCGAAAATTTCGATTGGATTATTAAAAAATTGTCTATCAATATTGCAAATTTCCTCCTTTTATTTAATGATAGTGCTAATGAGCTTATCAAAGAATATGAAAAAAAATTACATGAAATAAATAGACAAAATGTGTCTATATTATTTAATGAAACATGCATTAATGAAAAAATGCTGCCTAAATACGAACACAATATATATATATATTATAGTCATCAGCAAACAGATCTGTTTCGCTGTGTCACAGCTCATCAGTACGGCTTAGACTCCGTTCGCTTCCTAACCCAGGATTGAAACCCGTCCAAATCGGCGATTCTACCCCTAGGCCACGAGCGTCCGGTAGAAGAAGTGAGGCTTTATAACCCAATAGCTAGAGTGCTCCAATTCATTATTGAATGAGCGATGCGTATATGCCGGAGTAGCTACTGTTTACAAAGTCTCCCACTCTTCTAGAGTGCTCAGTCAGGGTATGAGAGCGTAAATACTATAGTCATCCGCAGGCAGATCTGTTTCGCTGCATCACTGCTCATCAGTACGGCTTAGACTCCGTTCGCTTCCTAACCCAGGATTGAAACCCGACCGAATCGGCGTATCAGCATGCGGTATAGATATAGAAGAATACAAAGGAGTATCCTGTACACACAATGGTAGAATAACTCTCTAAGGGTGCTCTAAATATATATGTATATGAATACATATAGAGCAAATATAAGAAAAAATTAAGCCAGACGCGTTATTTCATGGTAAATCGGAAGTGTAGGTCTATTTCAGGCGAACTATCATCAGCTTCCGTCTTTATTGTACACAAGATTTTACACGATTCGTTTAAAATCTTCTGTACTTATAATTCCGATTTACTATGAAATAACGTGTCTGTACTATAATTCCGATTTACTATGAAATAACGTGTCTGCCTTAATTTTTCTCATATATATATATATATATATATATATATATATATATATATATGTGTGTGTGTGTGTGTGTGTATTGGAAATATCTTGCCTTTGCTTTTAAAATTTATTCTTTATGATGGAGATGTCGTAATTGGCTTTTTGATAATAAAAATATGACAAAAATTTAAGCGAAGCTTCTTTTAACTAAGAAGAACCGAATGGAGTTTGTGGAAGTATCGCTCTTTAAAAAATGCTGACAAATTTTTATGCAAAGTTCACAGGAATGACACAGAAGCAAAGGTGACATATCTTGACATTAGCCAATCAATATTGAAATGAACGCGGAATAAAGAAGAGTCACAATGGAAACTGATGTCGCCTTTATCAACAGCCTGAAGGAAAAAGAGAAACAAACAAAAAGAATGCCGGTGCTAATTGTTCTTATCACTTGATCGAACTTTGCCTCGTCTAATTGAAAACAGGAAATGTCAGAATTACGCAAGTTTATAAAACAACAAAAAGCAAAAAAAAGAAAAAAAGAGATAAGAAACTAACGAAAGGAATTCAAACATACTAAGCATAATTGTTATTTCTGGCAAAAATAAAGCTGAACGAAGCAACCTGCTTCAGTAAGCCAAGTCATTCCAATACGGATCAGGTCGACACAAGATCCAGAAGTCCAAAATCGCTAAACGTATTTTTTTAATCATATCACCCCGAGCAAAGCGGTAACGCCACTGATATGCAGGGGGCTACATAAGAGTAAAAAGATTAGAGTAGAGTGAAGAGGAGGATGAACCAGTTAAAAAGGAGAAAGAGAAGGACGGGAATACAGGTGTGATGACAGTTGCGAAGGTGGAGAGAAAGGAAAGGATCTACAGGACTGTGTGGGAAGAAGTAGGGTCAAGTAGTTAAGAGATGAGAATTGACCTTGCATTTAATTTTTTTTTTTAATCATTTCACCCCGAGCAAGGCGAAAACGCCACTGATGTGCTGGGGGTTACATAACTGTAAAAAGATTAATTAGAAAAGAGTGAGGAGTACAAACTAGTTAGAAAGGAGCAATCAAAAGCTGAGAATGCAGGTGCGATGACAGATACATAGGTGGAGAGAAAGGGAAGGTTATACAGGGGAGGGGAGAGAGCTAGAGTCCAGTGGTTAGTAGATGAGTATTGACTTTGCATTTAAATTTCTGGAGGTTGTAGCCGTCAGGAAAGCAAGAATACGGGAGCGAGTTCCACAGGCGGTAAGTGCGTGAGAGGAAGCTGCAGGAGTAGAATTGTCGTCTGCATTTGACTAACCTGACTGTGAATGGGTGGGACCCAGTTGCCAGTCTGGTTGCACGAGTAAACACCTGTTGAGGAGACATCAGTGACTTAAGCTCATCCGAGCAGAAGCCATGAAAGTATTTATAGAAGAGACAAAGGGAGGCCACATTTCGACGATGGGGAAGTGGCTGCAGTCGAGTCGCCAGATCAGTACCTATCACATTACAGACTCTCCTTTGGAGCTTGTCAAGAACACTGAGGAGAACGGCAGGGGCACGTGACCATAAATGGCAGCAGTACCTCGAGGTTGTAGCCGTCAGGAAAGCAAATGCGATTTCCATAAGCGGGAAGTGCAGGAAAAGTAAGCTGCAGGAAGTAGAATTGTCGTCTGCATTTGGTTGATCTAACTGTGAATGAGTGAGACCCAGTTACCAAATAAGTCTGGTTGTGGTTCTACAGAGAGATGCTGAGGATATCATAGACCAAAATATGTCAGCAACGAAGAGTTTAAGAGAGGATGGAAACAAAATAAAATCTTAACATCAAGAAAAGGCAGCTAAAGTTCCTTGAACATGTACTGAGAAAAGAGGGCTTGGAGAATCTGATAGTCATAAGTCAGATTGATAGAAAGAACAAAATAGTTAACAGAGCGGGTTTTGGGAGAGATACTAAAAGGAAGGATATGAAGAGAGACAAGAGACAGAGCCAAGTAGATGTCCATGATCACCTTCGTTCTGAAGGGAAATGGCACATGAAGAAGAAGAGGTGGGAAAGAAAGACAGGGGAAAGCAACGCGTCTGATTGTTGACGATCTTAAGCAAGTGGATGGCAGGGCGAGGTGCCTGTGGTACAGTGGATATCAGCTCGGAACGAGAAGCCGAGGAGCCGAGTTCGAATTCCAGTTGAATCCATTGTATTCACTTACGCGCAAATACCCTAGGGAAAGGTATTAATCCGTCTCTTCCTTCCAGTTATGGGTTAAATAGCAGGACTGATTGGGTTCTATAGCCTTGGTCGGCAACCAGTCTACCGCAGAAAGCAATGGCAACATACTGCGGGATAATCTTCTGCCCAGTCAGTCATGTCTCTTTCGAGACATGATCGCCCAAACGTGTATCACGTATGGCACTTAACTGACTGACTGAATATAATAGTTGCAAACATGATGAAAGTTTCTACTGGTCAAAAAGTGGGGGATCTGTTTTCTATTGATATATAGTAATAAACTGATCCCCCACTAATTACTAATTAAAAATATAATACATCTATTCCTGCTCTAGCTATGAGACAAATAACAGGACAGATTGGGTTCTATAGCCTTGGTCGGCAACCAGTCTACCGCAGAAAGCAATGGCAACTTACTGGGGAATAATCTTTTGCCCAGTCAGTCATGTCTATTTCGAGACATGATCGCCCAAGCGTGTATCACGTATGGCACTTAACTGACTGACTGAACAAGAGTAAGCGTGCTAAGGGCTACTAAGTATTGGAAGATGTAGGGGGCATGAGGGCATCCGCTGGTATTAAATTTTATTATTTTTGGTTTTGTCTATCTCAGCATTGCAATTCATCGAGATTTTGTATTTTTATCCTTCTTGAGGAATTTTGTTACTGTCCGTTTAATTATCCGTGCAACAACAGCTTAACTTTTACTCTGATGATTAGTTTTGGGAAATTGTTTATTGATAAGGTTTACGGATTATTGTCCCAATTTAGCTTTAACCATCAACTTGTAATGGGCTGTAAAACATGATTTCCTATAACTTATTTTTTATTATGGTCCTTATTAATGGGATTTCTGAATTTGAAGTAGTACATTTATGAGCGCCATCTTTAAAAGCAGAATTATAAAATTAGCAGTCTTGATCGAAAATTACTTTCCTGGAAGAGTTAGTGCTGATTCTGATAGACTTAATTGGAGTAGATAGACTAAACTATAGCCCAGTTCACACTCCACCCACGTCTATTGAACAGGTTTAGAGGCTCATCTCTTGTTCCCTGTTTAGGATGTGGTTTCCGGCTTTCTCTTTTCCAATCTTCTCACTTTTTTTTTCAATTGGAATAGATAGATCTATCTATCGCCCTGTTCGCACTCCACCCACGTCTATTGAACAGGTGAAGAGGCTCATCCCTTTTTCCCTGTTTAGGATGTGGTTTCCGGCTTTCTCTTTCCCAATCTACTCACTTTTTTTTTCAATTGGAATAGATAGATCTATCTATCGCCCGGTTCACATTCCACCCATGTCTATTGAACAGGTGAAGAGGCTCATCCCTTGTTCCCTGTTCAGGATGTGGTTTCTGGCTTTCTCTTTTCCAATCTTTTCACTTTTCTTTTTTTTCTTTTTTTTTCTTTTTTCAATTGGAGTAGATAGACTAAACTATCGCCCGGTTCACACTCCACCCATGTCTATTGAACAGGTGAAGAGTTGTTGTTCCCTGTTTAGGATGTGGTTTCCGGCTTTCTCTTTTCCAATATTTTCACACTTATGTACCCCCCTGCACATCAGTGGCGTTACCGCCTTGCTCGAGGTGATATGATTAAAAATAAAATTGAAGAAAGAATATGTTTAATGACTGATGGGGATGGTAAGAATTAGATTTTACACATATTGGGTTAGAATTAATCTTCATAAAATTTTGAAAGGAATTATTGACAATGTCCAAGGTAACATCTAAAAAGTCTACGTGTTTCATGTTGGTAGTTATTTTGACTTTAAGACTTAAAATCTTTGTTCTCTGTATCGTTTTCCTCATAGTGTCTACTTTAATTTTTATTGAATCTTGAATTATCAACAAGCCATCATCTCAATATAAACATATACTATCCGTATCAACACAATCATAAGCAGTTAAATTATAAAGATTAAATAATCCCACTAGATCTGAGTCTAGCAGAATCGAAACAACCCATTGAAATATCAAAGTATATATTTGAGGTATTTTTAATCCTATTATTTTTCGTTATAGATCAGAACGGAAATTCTGTATCTTAAAATAATATCCACTTCACTGTCCGAAATATTCGAATATTCCCATACGAACTTCAAAGCCAAAGGGAAAAGGTCTGTTGTGTTGCTTCGTTTTGGTATAATTAGAAGATAACACAAACTTGAATTAATGATGCTTATTTTTGGTATAAAACATTAGGTTTTTACATCAAATTACAAACTTTAAATTTTGTGTGAATACAGGAGCAGACTAGCTAAATTCTCTTCACTCTGGGATGCTAGTAGTAAACTAGCCTATCCCTTCTGGACTCTAGTGAGCAACTGACCAGCTTCTTTACTTTTTCAAATCTTCTACACAAAACTACTGTCCTTAACTATTACTTCTTACTCCTACTCTTACTCCCACTCCTACCAAAAGAAACGGTTTCTTATTTTGCCGCCCAATTTTGAATTCTTGGCGTCAGTGTGTCTATCTTTTTCTTTTTTTCTAGGATTAATTAGAAGTGTGGATGGCTTGGCTCTGAAACTCTGTTAATCGTCGTGTAATAGAACATAAACTTCCATCTTTACAGATGAAAATCCTGATATTAAAAGTTTTCTAACGGGTCTAATAGAAAACCGTTCAAAACCTGCTGGTATACAGTCTTATTCCATATTACAAATTCAGTCTTACATGTTTACAGTATGTAGCGTTTACAGATGTTTTCCCAAACTGGCTCTAAATTAACGAATAAATTAACAAGTCACGAAGAGAAGAGTTGGAAAATTTGTGTATGAAAATATGTGAGTTTACATGTGTATGAACTTGTATATATACTAGTATATGCATGTATGTGCCCATATGTGGGTATCTAGATATGTGTGGATCTATCTCTTTCGCCCGTTTCATATTTAAATAAACTTACAATAATCTAAATCTAATGTTTCGTTGAATGTAGAATTTAAAATTCGTAGTTTCTTTTTTTTTTTATAAGCGTTTCACCCCGAGCAAGGCATGTCACTGCCACTACTGCGCAGGGGGTTACGTAGAGTGGAGAGGGGTGATTAAATATAGGAAATGACAGAGGGTAGGTGATAGGCGGGTAAGGATACCGAGAATGAGGGTTGGGTAGATGAGAGTGTTGTGAGAATAGTTGGGAGTTAGTGTGATAGGAGGTGTCTATTGACCCTACATTTAAACACCTGGAGATTGTAATTGTCGGGAAAGCAGACTTGTGGAAGGGAGTTCCACAGGCGGGAAGCGCGAGAAAAGAAGCTGTTGGAGTAGAATTTACGGTTACATCTTTTTTGTTTAACTGTAAAAGGGTGGGACCTAGTTGCTAATCTAGTATCTCGTGTAAATTCGTGCTTAGGCGGCACCAGTGATCTAAGCTCATCGGAGCAGAAGCCATGAAAGTACTTGTAGAAGAGGCACAGGGAAGCCACATCACGCCGGTGAGAGAGCAGTTGCAGCCGGTCTGCCAAGTCAGTATCAACCACGTTACAGATCCTCCTTTGTATTTTGTCAAGAAGCCCAAGGAGAGCAGCAGGGGCACCCGACCAGATATGGCAGCAATATTCAATACACGGGCGGATGGTAGATTTGTATATGTGCAGAATAGATTCAGGTGGGAAAAATTTCCGGACCCTGCACAGGGAGCCCACTTTCATAGCAGCAGATTTGGCAATGGATTCAATATAGTCATTCCATTTGAGGTCCGCCGACAGTGTAAGGCCAAGGAAGCGTAGTATTTTACTCTCTGGGAGGCTAGCCTGTCCCATGCTAATGGGAGGTAGATGCGATTGTCTATGGTGATTAGTTGATAAAAGCTTTGTTTTAGAGGCATTGAAATTTACCAACCATTTCCTACTATTCATTTGAAATTGTTTTTTGTTTTGGGGATTTTTGTTTTCTTCATTCCCCCTTCCCATCATGTCATTTCATGTGAAATTTTTAAATATATTTTTGTACACTATTGTAAATATTGTAAAAACACAAATTTTTATGTACATTTGGGGCGTTTTTAGGTCCCTGGTATGTTCTTGCGGTATTTTGGTGTATGATAAGTATGAGTGTTGATGGACAAATTTTTATGGTGTATGAGAAAATTGTAACGTATGTATGGGTCGTGAATCTGATTAGCTAGGTATAGGATAGAGTTACGGAAGACCAACCCGAGTTTTTGTTCCCCCTCCCAGTTGTTGGCCTTGTGCCAGAATTCAATGTATTATATACATGAATAAATACATACCAACCATTTCCTACCCCAGGCCACTACGGATTGGAGGTCCCTTTCAAGTGCGGCAGCGAGGTTCACTTTGTCGTCCAGACCTGGTTTCTGTTTCTAAAATTAATTCGTAATAAAAAATTTTATTTTCACATTTTTTTATTTTGCAAATTGTTGGGGCGCTCTCCACCTTTTTCTACAGTAATGGACTGTTCTAACCACTACGTAAAGTAGTAGTGATGATACCTCGAGGAGGAAATCTGAAGTCAGTCGAGGAAGTAAGCCGAGTAAACGAGTCAGTCGGGTATTTCCGGTATTGGACCGGAAGTGTTCTATTTGTCAACTCTTACTTCTCACGACAATACATTCTACTAAAGCCTTGATCTGTATTCGACTAACCGCATCTTTTGTAAATACTTTTCTTCCTGGAAATACACTTACTTTATACTATTACGTCGTTTGTATTCATTTCACATTATTTCTGTACATGCAACATAACAGCAAATATATTTCAATTTTTATTGGAAAGTAAAGCTAATAGCCAATCAGTATCACTGATCTCTATTTTAATCAAATGCTCAAATAAATTGGTTTTAGAGTCTGTTCTTATGTTCGTAAAATTAGAAATGAATTGTATTTTGATTAGTCACCACGTACTATGTAAAAATGTCTCCCTGGTTGAGAGGGTTTGGCTAGTTTTGGACCTTTGAAAATGCGAAATCAGCACTATCACTTAATAAGCCACAAGTAGTGTCGAAACGAAGTAGCTACTTTTGTAGTGATATTATAACATATTTATGGTATAAATATGAATATATATTCACTTTCTCACACTGTAGAGGAATGGTAGACTTTGTAAAAACAGTAGCTTCTCAAGCATCTACACGTCGTTCGTTCAGTAATGAATTTGAGCAGTCTCAGCTACTGGCGTATGCTACATTATATATAACAAGATAAAAGTCCGCCCATAGCTCAGTGGTAGAATCGACGACTGATGTGAATTTGGTCGGGTTTCAATCCTGGCTAAAAGAAATCGGATGTTTAACCGCATTGATGAGCTGTGATACAGCGAAATCGATGTGTCTGAGGATGACTATATATATGTTAATTTTTCACCCTGTACAAAGCGGGTAGGTAAGGGGTATAAAAGGGATGTCTGAGATTATCAAGATTGAGAAAAGGACCAAAAGATACAAGAAGACAGAGAGGTCGCATTTACATTTTTAGAAATTTCAGTTATCAGGAAAGGAAGTAAACGGGAGGGAGTTCTACATGCGGGAATTTGCGAGAAAAGAAACTGTTAAAGAAGTGATGGCTGCATTAAGCAATTTCAACAGTTAAAAGGCTGGACATGAATGTCAATCTAGTAGCACGCTTAAAATTCATCTCATAAGCCATCAGGGAAAACGCGCCTTAGAGCAGTTCGCATGAAAATATTTGTAGAAAAGACAGCGGGAGGCCACAGTAACGTAACTTGCAATAGATTAGCTACTTATTCTGTATAGTCGCTGTCAGGTAAGTGCCATACGTACTATACACTTTGGGCAATCATGTCTCAAAAGAGACATAACTGATTGGGCAGAAGAATATCCCGCAGTAAGTTGTTATTATTTTCTGCGGTAGACTAGACCATTGCTACAGAACTGGAAGGAGAAAAGATGCATTATATTATTAAGTAATACTTAATGAGGGATCAGTTCATTACTTCATAACATTAGAAAATCGATCCCCCACTTTATGCCAAGTAGCAGCTCAAAGTATGTTTCCAATTATTATATTTAGTCAATCAGTTAAGTGCCATACGTGATACACGCTTTGGGCAATCATGTATCGAAAGAGACATAACTGACTAGGCAAAAGATTATCCCGTAGTAGGTTGCCATTGCTTTCTGTGGTAGACTGGTTGCCAGCCAAGGCTATAGAACCCAGTCTGTCCTATTATTTAACGCATAACTGGAGAGAAGATACGGATTAATACATTTCCCAAGAGTATGTGTGCGTAAGTGAATGCTAAGAGTTCAACTGGAATTCGAACTCGGCTCCTCGATTTGCCAATATCCACTGCCCCACAACGCACATCCTGTACCACAACGGTCTGCTTAACATGTAAGGCAATGTATGTAAAATATTTTGCTCTCCAGGAGTCTAGCTTGAGGCAGAAAAAAAGGCTTTTTATGAAGTTAAAACGAAAGCTGTTTTGCTTTGAAAGCGGTAAAATTTATAGGCTATTTTTACTCCAGTTAATCCCTGATTAAATTCGTTTTCAAGAGCAATTTCAGGTTTACGATGTTAGATCAGATTGATATGCTTGAGTTGTGTTTAACGGCATATCAGCCTCTGTGTGATATTTAATGTCAAAAAGGTGTTTTTTAAATGTTCGATTATGATGGGTTGATTTAGGCAGATTTTGATGATTTTTCAAAAACTCAACATGTTTTTTGGTTTTATGATTTTGAAAAAGTCCTAAAATGAAAGAAAGTAGGTTTGGAGTTATTTCGTTTTACGGCATATCAACACCTCAATGAGTCATTTAATGCCGATAATATTTTTACAATAGATTTGTATGAATAGAATATGTATTCTTTGTAAGAAATCAGTTCGTAGATCAGGGTTTGGATTTATTTTGTTTTACGGCATATCAACCTCAATGGGTTATTTAATGCCGATAATATTTTTACAATAGATTCGTATGAATAGAATATATATTCTTTGTAAGAAATCAGTTTGTAGATCAGGGTTTGGATTTATTTTGTTTTACGGCATATCAACCTGAATGTGTTATTTAATGCCGATAATATTTTTACAATAGATTTGTATGAATAGAATATATATTCTTTGTAAGAAATCAGTTTGTAGATCAGGGTTTGGATTTATTTTGTTTTACGGCATATCAACCTCAATGGGTTATTTAATGCCGAGAATATTTTTACAATAGATTTGTATGAATAGAATATATATTCTTTGTAAGAAATCAGTTTGTAGATCAGGGTTTGGATTTATTTTGTTTTACGGCATATCAACCTGAATGTGTTATTTAATGCCGATAAGATTTTTACAATAGATTTGTATGAATAGAATATGTATTCTTTGTAAGAAATCAGTTTGTAGATCAGGGTTTGGATTTATTTTGTTTGACGGCATATCAACTTCAATGGTTTATTTAATTGCTATAAGATTTTTACAATAGATTTGTTTGAATAGAATATGAATTCTTTGTAAGAAATCAGTTTTTCGGTTTGGGTTTAGACATATTTTGTTTTACGGCAAATCAATCCCAATAGGTTATTTAATGCCGATTACATTTTTAAAATATATTTTTATGAATAGATTATATGTTCTTTTTACGAAATCAGTTTTTAGATCAGCTTTCTTTGACTTCTTTTTGTGAAGAGTGTTTTGTCGAGAGTCAGATATATTACGGCTATGCATATTTTTTCTTCAAAAATATATTGCTATTAGATTTATTATCTTCAAATATATTTTGCTGGTAATATTTTTTGTCATAAATATATTGCTGGTAGTAACCTTCCGCTTAAAGTTTATTACTGGCAATATTTTAAGTTAAGCCACGATTCGTCCTCGGAGGCCACGTTTTAAATAATATAAGGTACGCAGATGATACAGTGCTGATAGCAGACACAAAAAAAGAAACTACAAGACCTTCTACAGAAGGTAGCTGAAGAGAGTGACAAGAAAAGGTCATCACCAAAAAGGGCAGCCGAAAATGCTAAATACAGATGGGGGATACAAAATCAAGCAGGTACAAAAATATAAATATCTGGGAAGTGTTATAACAGAAGACGGAAAGTGCGACACGGAGATCAGAAGGCGAATTGCCATGTAGAAGGAAGCATTCCAGAAGTTGAGTAAAGTATTAAGAAACAGGATAATTTCGCTAGAAACAAAGAAGAGAGTACTGGATTGCTATGTGATGTCGGTTCTTCAATGTGGCAGTGCATGCTGGAAAATATCTTCGAAGATGAAGGTAAAACTTGAAACAACTGAAATGTGGTACTACAGAAGGATGCTGCGAATATCATGGATCAAGTATGTGAGCATTGATGAGGTTTTGGAAAGGATGGAAACGAAAAAAAAATTAATACTGATCATCAGGAAGAGACAGTTAAAGCTCCTGGGACATGCAAAGAGGAAGGAGGGCTTGGAGAACCTAATACAAACAGGCCAGATAGAGGGGAAAAGAGACAGAGGAAAGCAGCGTATAAGATATTTGAAGGACCTGATCAGGTGGATGACGGAACGAGTGTTGCATGATGTAATAGAAGAAAGCGTGCTAAGAGCCACCAGGGATAGGGAGACGTGGAAAGCCATGATCACCTACGTCCTGAAAGGACAGAGCCACTAAAAGAAGAAGAATATCTTCTCCGAAAAAAGTTTTTTGCTGGAATTATGCATAAATAAATATTTGGCTTCAGATGACCTCTTGCATTTATTTTCTCTCTCTCTCTCTCTCTCTCTCTATATATATATATATATATATATATATATTCGTCATCCACATATTAGCCTGATTTACTGTATTACAGCTCATATATATATATATTACAATTTGTGTATTTAAGCAGCAAATTTACTTTTAGACATGAAAGATAAAATAAATTGTAAAAATTGTGTTTTTTTTAAAAAATAAAATCCGTTCATACTCACTCATGCAAGAAAAAATTTAAGAAATATTTCCATATAACAAGAATGATCTTTTGCAATTAAAATAATCTTGAACAATGGCTTAGTGCGATCATAGTGTGTTTAGAAACGATGCTTATTATTCAGGCATATTGATGCAGAACATTTTTACTATTTGAAGTTCCCGAGGAAACTATATTCCGGTATTAAATTGTAATTAGTCCCGATATAAAACAAAATAGAATATAAATAGAATATAAATAGAATATAAAAAATATAAATATAAAATATATAAACAAAAAATTAAAAACACTCAAATTAACATAAGACACTTCTCTCTTTCTTTCTCTCTCTCTCTTGCTCTAAATTTATCTCTCTACACTTCAACGTTCAAATTAAAAAAGGAGGACAACGTAAAGACTGAACCAGCCTACAAAACGCCAGAAGTTAGCAAAAACAGACCCCCCCACTTTTTTGTGACTGAAATGCTCCATGCTTAACTTCTCTTATAACGAAAAAAAATAATTAAAAACAAAAAGAAGGCAGGAAAATAAAATAATTTTTGCCAACAAAATAAAATATATATATATATAAGAAGATGTTTGATTTTAGCCGTAACCAAGGTAACCACCAGAGTCTCAGAATCTGGTCAAACGAATATAATCTGACACCTCTGAGCGACAAGAAGTGACAGCATGAGACGACTAAACAAATAACGCTATCGTAGAAAAACTAACGTTGTGTGACGCCTGAAATACTTAAGGGCTCATCTGCCAATCCTATTTCTACCCTTCTTAGGATAAAAAACATACAGTATATTAACATTGCTCTATTTCTAAGATGACTACGACTTCTATTAAGTGCTGACTTCTAAACGTTCAAATTCCCGGCCGAAACGGACATTTCTCCAGACTGCTACCAATATCCGCCTCGTAAAAAAATAATACATGTGTCACCGAAAATACAACTGTTCAGTCTATAGCAAATAAATAAACCCCAATATTATACTTGCATGTACATTCTTTCTCCTTTGTTCTATGCTTGTATGATCAAAGCAAGTTATAAATTTAAAAAATCAAATCTTACTCATTGTTAGAAATAAACGATTTTTCTCGAACTTACAAACTTATAATGTTATATATCGACAAACAACAAACACGCATATATATAAAAATATAAAGTTATATTTTTATTAATGACGATGGACCGTGTAGAATAGGGAACAGAGAATTGAGAGAGCGCGCTTCTAATGGGTTATCTGTTGTGTCTCTCTTCACCGGCCGATCTCTGTTGCTTCTCTACTGGCGAATCCGTGTGCCGAGATCTTTTTATAATCTTCCAGAACCGGGACTTTTTCTTCCGGTTTTGCCTCGCCCACGCACGCCCACATAATTCTCAGAGACACCTGTTCTGTTTGCCTCTGTAGTTATTTCCGCTGCTGCCGGAAATAAGGTCAAACGACATCCGTTCCTTCTCAACGACCGGAAACACCCTCGCTTGCATCAGCCTTCCTCGGGTGGGGCCAGATTGTTATATTACAATAATATATAACTTTTACAATAAAATGTAAACGCAAATTATACTACTAGATTTCTCTCTCTTTCTGGTTATGGAATTCTCTTCCGTTTACTTGCTTCACTGAAAGCTACAACCTCCATAAAATTAAATGTATAGTTTATAGTCATCTCCTCTCCCACTGACTTGCATCCTCTCTCTCTCATGCTTCTTTCTCCGTCCACTCCGCTCTCATCAGTATTCTCATACTTCTATTATCCACTTCCTGACACCCCCTATAACTTGTTACTCTTTTTCATAAATTCCCTTTGATATAACCCCCTGCGCAACACTTGTAGTAAAATAATTTTCTTGGGTCGATATGATTATATATATATATATATATATATATATATATATATATATAAACGTTGCGAAATTTTGCACCTCGATGCAAAATATTTGTTGTTCAACAGAATGGCCAGAATCGCATCCGGGATTGAATTCCCAAAACAAAATAAAAAACGAGCAAGCTCGACCGTCGTCAAAAAGAAATGAGATGAGCGTAATGAACACGTACCCTTGACAAACGTCAAGCAATCGTATTTTTATTGCCTTTCTCTTTCTCTCTCACGTCCTTCATCTTCATCGTTCCACTCTCACCTCCTGTCTTTTACCAGTCACATTGAGCGATAACTTCAAAAACATTACAAACACACAAACGCTCATACATACATACAAAGGTCTACATAAACTCACTCTTGCAAGGACTACTAAGAACTCTACAGATCACTTCTTAATATCGTTTCCAATTGAACTTCTACCAAGTCATGTTATTCTTTTCTATTAATAAACTATCAGTATAGCCTGGCGTTGCTTGTGTGTAATGAAATCGTTAAAACTAATCCATGGTCCTGAAGCTCAGACTTTTTGGACGTTGGCACGAAAAGACTAAAAGGCAATAGTTGTTTCCAGTTAAAGCGAAACCGTAGACTGAAAGAAAAATGAATAGATGTAAGTCAAATTTTGATTTCCTGGTATCGATATCAAATAAGTTTTTTTTCGTCGTAAACTGAATTTTGAAGGCTAAATAAATCCTCAGAGTAAATGTATCATGACTGAGACTAAAAACTACAATTATACCTACTTAGAGCCAAACCCGAAGTCAAAACTAAAAGAAAAGGCCTGAAAAAAAAATACAGACATACAGGCAGATAAACAGACACAGACAAATACATCTTGACTTTTATATATATATATATATATATATATATATTATCGATTTTCTGCACTATTGTAAGAACTGCAACCTTGAAACTTCTGAATATCGTTTTTATGCCTTTGTCTATGAGTGTATCAAATTTGAATCAAATCGGACCACTCCTTCTATAACCTGATTTTTTCGATTATCGATTTTCGATATTTATTGGGGGTACATCGACACAAAACCTTGCTAAGAACACTCGCAGACGCTTATAGTACAACTGTGTAAATTTTCAAGAAAATCGGTTCAGTCGTTTCCGAGTCTATAGGTAACGGACACACACACACACACACACACACACACACACACACACACACACACACACACACACAGTTCCATTTAGAAATAAGTTTAGATTTCTATTTTATTATGTAAACTGTATACTTTTATTCTTCCACAAATTTACAAACTCTAACCTGTTTACAATATTCTGATAATAACGAATAAATACTAAGTTGTACTGAGTTCGGTTAAGTATGGCACAAGGCCGAATCAATAAACATTAACCATTTACGAATAGCTTCGTATCCTATGATTCTGAAAATCAGCAAATATATCTGTAACAAAACTACATTCACAAAATGTCCCATAATGCATTGACATTTCGTTAAACAAACAAATCAATGTAAAGACAAAGAAATTAACGAACTCACATCCACTCCTTGAAGCATATTTAAACGAATTCATTCTTAAAAAATGTCAAAAACTTAAATGTCATTGCGCACTTTTTCCCTTCAAAAGGATTAAATGTTTAATAAATAGCAAAATAAATTTCTAGCAATAAAAACATCTCATTTGACATACTTTTCTTCTGATGAACGTGTGAGGAATTATGCATAACTCTAAATGATTAAATTTTAATTACAATCAAAATAATAACTTAAGCTTGGCGCACACGTCCTCTGATGCCCCCCAAGATTATATATATATATATATATATATATATATATATATATATATATATAAAATATTAAATTATGATTAAAATCGAAATAATATTTGAATATTTTTAAAAAAATCAAACAAATTATCTTATGGCGATCCCATGAATGGATTATAAATGATTAAATTATGAATACAAATCAAAATAATGTCAGAATACAGAAAAGAAAAAAAAATCTGTTCGACACTCTATTTATCTGGTGACCCTAGAATTAAATATATATAATTATGAATGATTAAAATATGATTATACATCAGAACGAGAGAGCAGTCAAAGACCACAAACCTCCGCCAAGGCAGTACCGAGATTATCACATTGATTATTTAGAGATGAGTATTAGAAACTGTTTTGGTGAAACACCTATTCCTCTGATAATAGACTCTCCCTCCTATATTAATAAGAGTTAAAAGGAATTTCTTGAAAAGTTCTTGAGAATTTCTTGGGAAGTTCATATGAGTTCTTAGAAGTTCTAGAGATTTCTTTTGAGTTCTATTGGAGAAGAAGTATTAGTGAGTTCCAGTTTGGACATAGTGGAACTAAGGCAGTTGATATTAATCGTCAGTTAGCCGAATGCTAAGGAGTCAGCTTACAGTGGAAGATTACTAAGTTCCTAACATCTTGAATGCGTTAAGTCGATTAGCAACCGACATAGCACGATTATTACCTTCAGTGCGAAAACTAATCCACAACAGAAACAATCAACTTGATCGCTCAAAAAGTGATAATACAAAGTGATAATACAAAAAAAACAAAAAAAAAAAGAAAAAAAAAGAAACAAACAATACTCGATCGTTCTCATAATTAAATGCACACTTAAAATTAAACAATTGAGATACTTCAGCTAATAAAATAATTTAAGGGAGGTAATTCAGTATTTGGCATTTAAAAGGCAAAAAATAAATTGTATTAATAAAAAAGGAAAAATAACCCAGAAACTTTATCCATTACCGGATAAAACCCTAAATCTAATTAGTTCGTGCCAGTCATAAGGCTAATCCTCTCTTAAATTTTTACCCGAATCCATTGAGTCGGTCTTGAGATATCTTAAACATGGTCACACAAACGGAGAAACTCGACCAAACAAAATACCTCAACCTAAAAGCGGTGGAAATAATATTAAAATCTACCAAAAGTATCTTTTTAATACACTATATCCTTGATAGTCTTACAGTTAAATATATATGATTCTAAATAGTTAAATTATTGTTACAAACTAAAATATTGTCTTCATATAAAGAGGCTCATTTGTCGACATTTTAATCACTTGAGGATCACTGAGAGAAAATCCTTGTTCATGTTGTGGATACTATTTTTTCAGAAATATTCCTAGTAAAATTGTGAATGTTTCTCATGTGAGTCTTATTGATTCATGTTTTACGTTAGTAGATAGAATATATTCTTAAATGTTCCCGCACGATCATCGAAGTTTATCAACTTGGAGCCTGTTCAGTATCTAGATGTGCTGTTACCTTAGATGTGCTATGATGTAATGGACAACGGCAGAGAATTGTTAATTGGAGAACCATGTTCCAATTCTTGTTGCTTTCGTTGTGTTTACTTACGCGTAAATACGACTGGGAAATATAAATTCGGCATTTTCTTTCCCTTGCTTTCAGTCAGTTATTAAAATTTGTATCACTAAACAATTACTAGCTCTCCATCCCCTCATAAAAAGAAATCTTACAATTGACAAATATTTTTGGCGTGAAATAACACACTGTAACCACTTGAGAACACCATGAATGGCAAGCTCCGGTGAGCGTATTTTGTAATGGATAACCACTCGGAATTGTTAATAGAAAAGCCGAGTTCTAATTCAGGTTGGGTTTGTTAGTCACTTACGTGTAAATACCAATGGGAAAGTTATGACTGCACATCTTATTTCACTAGCTATTAGTTAAATAGTAAAATTTGTAAGATTCAGACCATTATTATCTCCTCACTCCATCCAATTCTTACAATCTGAAAATATCTCCTGGCTTTAAATAACATGCAAAGGGTTGAAAAGCCGTAGAAAATAAATCAATCAATCAATCAATCAATCAATCAATCAATCGATCAAATACTGATTAGCTACACATGCATGTCATTTAGATTTATTTACATTCTCTGGAATATAAATGCATAGAAGCCTTTGTGGCTACAAAGTGAGGGATCATTTTATATATTAAATGTAATATAGAATTGATCCCCTACTTTTTATATCCACATTATGATTATTTGTCTGGTAATAAGCCACAAAATGCTGATTAGCTACACACGCATGTCTTTTAGATTTATTCACATTCCCAGGAAAATAAATGTATAGAATCTACTGTGGCTACAAAGTAAGGGATCATTTCATATATTAAATGTAATATAGAATTGATCCCCCACTTTATATGCACATTAGTTCCTTTGTTAATAAGCCATAAAATACTGATTAGCTACACATACATGTCTTTTAGATTTATTTACATTCCCAGGAAAATAAACGTAGAGAAACTACTGTGGCTACAAAGTGAGGGATCATATTATATATTAAATGTAATATAGAATCGATCCCCCATTTTATATCCACATTATGATTCTTTGTTAATAAGCCATAAATTACTGATTAGCTACACTTTCATATTTATATATATTCTCTGGAATATAAATGTGTAGATACTAGTGTGACCACAAAGTGAGGGATCATTTTATATATTGATGGTAATATAGAATTGATCCCCACTTTATATCTTCATTTTAATTTCTTGTTTGTCTTTTAATTATGACTGGGTATGAGTCCACATTTTCTCTCCAAAATTAGTTAATAAGACTTGTATATCTAAGTCATTATTATGTCCAAAAAACTTACAATGTAAAATATTTCCCGGCTTTAAATAACCTGAAATGAAAAGACGTAAAATGAGCATCAATCAATTATTATGTGAGTTTGTGAATACATCTATGTGTCTGGAGATGTGTTTCTCTGTGCGTATTTGTATTGTATGTATGAATCTGTGCATGTGTATATGTATATAAGTGCATAGAATCATTTCATAGGATATCATAGATGGGAACTTTGGTCACTGTTTAGATTCAGGTTTCTCGATCGGGAGGGGAAAAAAGCAGCAATCAAATTTAAAATGCACTCTTAAAAACATATAAGTAATTAAATGAACGAATTGATAAACAAAAATGGAAAGCAATGAGCGAAAATTAGCCGTTAAAATTATCCATATAAGACGAGGTTAAAACAATAGAGCAAATTTTCATGAACTGTAGTATAAGACGACTCATTTTTTAAACGTATCACCCCGAGCAAGGCGGTAACGCCACTGATGTGCAGGAGGGCTACATAAGAGTAAAAGGATTAGGTATGAGAGAGTGAAGAAAAAGACGAAACAGGAAAAAAAAGCAGCAGTCAAATTTCAAATGCACTCTTAAAAACATATAAGTAATTAAATGAACGAATTGATAAACAAAAATGGAAAGCAATGAGCGAAAATTAGCCGTTAAAATTATCCATATAAGACGAGGTTAAAACAATAGAGCAAATTTTCATGAACTGTAGTATAAGACGACTCATTTTTTAAACGTATCACCCCGAGCAAGGCGGTAACGCCACTGATGTGCAGGAGGGCTACATAAGAGTAAAAGGATTAGGTATGAGAGAGTGAAGAAAAAGACGAAACAGGAAAAAAAAGCAGCAGTCAAATTTCAAATGCACTCTTAAAAACATATAAGTAATTAAATGAACGAATTGATAAACAAAAATGGAAAGCAATGAGCGAAAATTAGCCGTTAAAATTATCCATATAAGACGAGGTTAAAACAATAGAGCAAATTTTCATGAACTGTAGTATAAGACGACTCATTTTTTAAACGTATCACCCCGAGCAAGGCGGTAACGCCACTGATGTGCAGGAGGGCTACATAAGAGTAAAAGGATTAGGTATGAGAGAGTGAAGAAAAAGACGAAACAGGAAAAAAAAGCAGCAGTCAAATTTCAAATGCACTCTTAAAAACATATAAGTAATTAAATGAACGAATTGATAAACAAAAATGGAAAGCAATGAGCGAAAATTAGCCGTTAAAATTATCCATATAAGACGAGGTTAAAACAATAGAGCAAATTTTCATGAACTGTAGTATAAGACGACTCATTTTTTAAACGTATCACCCCGAGCAAGGCGGTAACGCCACTGATGTGCAGGAGGGCTACATAAGAGTAAAAGGATTAGGTATGAGAGAGTGAAGAAAAAGACGAAACAGGAAAAAAAAAGCAGCAGTCAAATTTCAAATGCACTCTTAAAAACATATAAGTAATTAAATGAACGAATTGATAAACAAAAATGGAAAGCAATGAGCGAAAATTAGCCGTTAAAATTATCCATATAAGACGAGGTTAAAACAATAGAGCAAATTTTCATGAACTGTAGTATAAGACGACTCATTTTTTAAACGTATCACCCCGAGCAAGGCGGTAACGCCACTGATGTGCAGGAGGGCTACATAAGAGTAAAAGGATTAGGTATGAGAGAGTGAAGAAAAAGACGAAACAGGAAAAAAAAGCAGCAGTCAAATTTAAAATGAACTCTTACAAACATATAAGTAATTAAATGAACGAATTGATAAACAAAAATGGAAAGCAATGAGCGAAAAATTAGCCGTTAAAATTATCCATATAAGACAGAGGTTAAAACAATAGAGCAAATTTTCATGAACTGTAGTATAAAGACGACTCATTTTTTAAACGTATCACTACGAACAAGGCAGTAACGCCACTGATGTGCAGAGGAGCTACATAAGAGTAAAAGGATTAGGTATGAGAGAGTGAAGAAAAAGACGAAACAGGAAAAAAAGCAGCCAGTCAAATTTCAAAATGCACTCTTAAAAACATATAAGTAATTAAATGAACGAATTGATAAACAAAAATGGAAAGCAATGAGCGAAAATTAACAAATTAAAATTATCCATATAAAGACGAGTTAAAACAATAGAGCAAATTTTCACTTGAACTGTAGTATAAGACGACTCATTTTTTAAACGTATCGCCCCGAGCAAGGCGGTAACGCCACTGATGTGCAGGAGGGCTACATAAGAGTAAAAAAGGATTAGGTATGTAGAAGAGTGAAGAAAAAGACGAAACAGGGAAAAAAGCAGCAGTCAAATTTCAAATGCATATAACAAAAACATATAAGTAATTAAATGAACGAATTGATAAACAAAAATGGAAAGCAATGAGCGAAAATTAGCCGTTAAAATTATCCATGTAAGACGAGGTTAAAACAATAGAGCAAATTTTCATGAACTGTAGTATAAGACGACTCATTTTTAAACGTATCACCCCGAGCAGGGCGGTAACGCCACTGATGCGGGAGGGCTACATGAGTAAAGGATTGGGTATGAGAGAGTGAAGAAAAGACGAAACGGAAAAAAAAGCAGCAGTCAAATTTCAAATGCACTCTTAAAAACATATAAGTAGTGAAATGAACGAATTGATAAACAAAAATGGAAAGCAATGAGCGAAAATTAACCGTTAAAATTATCCATATAAGACGAGAGTTAAAACAATAGAGCGAGTTTTCATGAACTGTGGTATAAGACGACTCATTTTTAAACGTATCACCCCGAGCAAGGCAGTAACGCCACTGATGTGCAGGAGGGCTACATAAGAGTAAAAGGATTAGGTATGAGAGAGTGAAGAAAAAGACGAAACAGGAAAAAAAAGCAGCAGTCAAATTTCAAATGCACTCTTAAAAACATATAAGTAATTAAATGAACGAATTGATAAACAAAAATGGAAAGCAATGAGCGAAAATTAGCCGTTAAAATTATCCATATAAGACGAGGTTAAAACAATAGAGCAAATTTTCATGAACTGTAGTATAAGACGACTCATTTTTTAAACGTATCACCCCGAGCAAGGCGGTAACGCCACTGATGTGCAGGAGAGCTACATAAGAGTAAAAGGATTAGGTATGAGAGAGTGAAGAAAAAGACGAAACAAGGAAAAAAAAGCAGCAGTCAAATTTCAAATGCACTCTTAAAAACATATAAGTAATTAAATGAACGAATTGATAAACAAAAATGGAAAGCAATGAGCGAAAATTAGCCGTTAAAATTATCCATATAAGACGAGGTTAAAACAATAGAGCAAATTTTCATGAACTGTGAGTATAAGACGACTCATTTTTAAACGTATCACCCCGAACAGGCGGTAACGCCACTGATGTGCAGGAGGGCTACATAAGAGTAAAAGTTAGGTATGAGAGAAGTGAAGAAAAAGACGAAACAGGAAAAAAAGCAGCAGTCAAATTTCAAATGCACTCTTAAAAACATATAAGTAATTAAATGAACGAATTGATAAACAAAAATGGAAAGCAATGAGCGAAAATTAGCCGTTAAAATTATCATATAAGACGAGGTTAAAACAATGAAACAGAAATTTTCATGAACTGGTATAAGACGACTCATTTTTTAAACGTATCACCCCGAGCAAGGCGGTAACGCCACTGATGTGCAGGAGGGCTACATAAGAGTAAAAGGATTAGGTAGCAGAGAGTGAAGAAAAGACGAAACAGGAAAAAAAAGCAGCAGTCAAATTTCAAATGCTCTTAAAAACATATAAATGATGCCGAAATGAACGAATTGATAAACAAAAATGGAAAGCAATGAGCGAAAATTAACCAAATTAAAATTATCCATATAAGACGAGGTTAAAACAATAGAGCAAATTTTCATGAACTGTAGTATAAGACGACTCATTTTTTAAATACCCGAGCAAGGCGGTAACGCACTGATGTGCAGGAGGGCTACATAAGAGTAAGATTAGGTATGAGAGAGTGAAGAAAAAGACGAAACGGGAAAAAAAAACGGCTGATCCAAATTTCAAATGCACTCTTAAAAACATATAAATGTAATTAAATGAACGAATTGATAAACAAAATGGAAAGCAATGAGCGAAAATTAGCCGTTAAAATTATCCATATAAGACGAGGTTAAAATAATAGAGCAAATTTTTGAACTGTGGTATAAGACGACTGTTTTTAAACGTATCACCCCGAGCAAGGCGGTAACGCCGCTGATGTGCAGGAGGGCTACATAAGAGTAAAGGATTAGGTATGAGAGAGTGAAGAAAAAGACGAAACGGAGAAAAAAAAGCAGCAGTCAAATTTCAAATGCGCTCTTAAAAACATATAAGTAATTAAATGAACGAATTAAACAAAAATGGAAAGCAATGAGCGAAAATTGGCAAATTCATAATTATCCGCATAAGACGAGGTTAAAACAATAGAGCAAATTTTCATGAACTGTAGTATAAGACGACTCATTTTTTAAACGTATCACCCCGAGCAAGGCGGTAACGCCACTGATGTGCAGGAGGGCTACGCATAAGGTAAAGGATTAGGTATGAGAGAGTGAGAGAAAAGACGAAACGGGAAAAAGCAGCAGTCAAATTTCAAAATGCACTCTTAAAAACATATAAGTAATTAAATGAACGAATTGATAAACAAAAATGGAAAGCAATGAGCGAAAATTAACCGTTAAAATTATCCATATAAGACGGGTTAAAACAATAGAGCAAATTTTCATGAACTGTAGTATAAGACGACTCATTTTTTAAACAATATCACCCCGAGCAAGGCGGTAACGCCGCTGGTATTGCAGGAGGGCTACATAAGAGTAAAAGGATTAGGTATGAGAGAGTGAAAGAAAAAGACGAAACAGGAAAAAAAGCAGCAGTCAAATTTCAAATGCACTCTTAAAAACATATAAGTAATTAAATGAACGAATTGATAAACAAAAATGGAAAGCAATGAGCGAAAATTAGCCGTTAAAATTATCCATATAAGACGAGGTTAAAACAATGAGCAAATTTTCATGAACTGTAGTATAAGACGACTCATTTTTTAAACGTATCACCCCGAGCAAGGCGGTAACGCCACTGATGTGCAGGAGGGCTACATAAGAGTAAAAGGATTAGGTATGAGAGAGTGAAGAAAAGACGAAACAGGAAAAAAAAGCAGCAGTCAAATTTCAAATGCACTCACAAAAAACATATAAGTAATTAAATGAACAATTGATAAACAAAAATGGAAAGCAATGAGCGAAAATTAGCCGTTAAATTAGCCATATAAGACGAGGTTAAAACAATAGAGCAAATTTTCATGAACTGTAGTATAAGACGACTCATTTTTTTAAACGTATCACCCCGAGCAAGGCGGTAACGCCGCTGATGTGGAGGGCTACGCAAAATTAAAGGATTAGGTATGAGAGAGTGAAGAAAAAGACGAAACAGGAAAAAAAAGCAGCAGTCAAATTTCAAATGCACTCTTAAAAACATATAAGTAATTAAATGAACGAATTGATAAACAAAAATGGAAAGCAATGAGCGAAAATTAGCCGTTAAAATTATCCGTATAAGACGAGTTAAAATAATAGAGCAAATTTTCATGAACTGTAGTATAAGACGACTCATTTTTTTAAACGTATCACCCCGAACAAGGCGGTAACGCCACTGATATTGCGGAGGGCACATAAGAGTAAAAGGATTAGGTATGAGAGAGTGAAGAAAAAGACGAAACAGGAAAAAAAAAGCAGCAGTCAAATTTCAAATGCACTCTTAAAAACATATAAGTAATTAAATGAACGAATTGATAAACAAAAATGGAGAAAGCAATGAGCGAAAATTAGCCGTTAAAATTATCCATATAAGACGAGGTTAAAACAATAGAGCAAAATTTTCATGAACTGTAGTATAAGACGACTCATTTTTT
The DNA here is from genome assembly GCA_037127315.1 of Ascarosepion bandense. NCBI lineage: Eukaryota > Metazoa > Mollusca > Cephalopoda > Sepiida > Sepiidae > Ascarosepion > Ascarosepion bandense. The sequence goes on along the minus strand of JBBBDQ010002134.1, from coordinate 2,559,017 downwards.
AAACGTATCACCCCGAGCAAGGCGGTAACGCCACTGATGTGCAGGAGGGCTACATAAGAGTAAAAGGATTAGGTATGAGGAAGTGAAGAAAAAGACGAAACAGGAAAAAAAAAAAGCAGCAGTCAAATTTCAAATGCACTCTTAAAAACATATAAGTAATTAAATGAACGAATTGATAAACAAAAATGGAAAGCAATGAGCAGAAAATTATGCATTAAAATTATCCATATAAGACGAGGTTAAAACAATGAGAGCAAATTTTCATGAACTGTAGTATAAGACGACTCATTTTTTAAACGTATCACCCCGAGCAAGGCAGTAACGCCACTGATGTGCAGGAGGGCTACATAAGAGTAAAAGGATTAGGTATGAGAGGAAGTGAAGAAAAAGACGAAACGGGAAAAAAAAGCAGCAGTCAAATTTCAAATGCATAAAAACATATAAGTAATTAAATGAACGAATTGATAAACAAAAATGGAAAGCAATGAGCGAAAATTAGCCGTTAAAATTATCCATATAAGACGAGTTAAAACAATAGAGCAAATTTTCATGAACTGTAGTATAAGACGACTCATTTTTTAAACGTATCACCGGGCAAGGCGGTAACGCCACTGATGTGCAGGAGGGCTACATAAGAGTAAAGTTAAGGTATGAGAGAGTGAAGAAAAAGACGAAACGGAAAAAAAAGCAGTCAAATTTCAAATGCACTCTTAAAAACATATAAGTAATTAAATGAACGAATTGATAAACAAAAATGGAAAGCAATGAGCGAAAATTAGCCGTTAAAATTATCCATATAAGACGAGAGTTAAAACAATAGAGCAAATTTTCATGAACTGTAGTATAAGACGACTCATTTTTTAAACGTATCACCCGAGCAAGGCGAGTAACGCCACTGATGTACAGGAGGGCTACATGAGAGTAAAAGGATTAGGTATGAGGAAGGTGAAGAAAAAGACAGAAACAGGAGAAAAAAAGCAGCAGTCAAATTTCAAATGCACTCTTAAAAAACTATATAAGTAATTAAATGAACGAATTGATAAACAAAAATGGAAAGCAATGAGCGAAAAGTTAACCGTTAAATTATCCATATAAGACGAGGTTAAAACAATAGAGCAAATTTTCATGAACTGTAGTATAAGACGACTCATTTTTTAAACGTATCACCCCGAGCAAGGCGGTAACGCCACTGATGTTGCAGGAGGGCTACATAAGAGTAAAGGATTAGGTATGAAAGTGAAGAAAAAAGACGAAACAGGAAAAAAAAGCAGCAGTCAAATTTCAAATGCACTCTTAAAAACATATAAGTAATTAAATGAACTGAATTGATAAACAAAAATGGAAAACAATGAGCGAAAATTAGCCGTTAAAATTATCCATATAAGACAGTTCAAAACAATAGAGCAAATTTTCGCGAACTGTAGTATAAGACGACTCATTTTTTAAACGTATCACCCCGAGCAAGGCGGTAACGCCACTGATGTGCAGGAGGGCTACATAAGAGTAAAAGGATTAGGTATGAGAGGTGAAGAAAAAGACGAAACAGGAAAAAAAAGCAGCAGTCAAATTTCAAATGCACTCTTAAAAACATATAAGTAATTAAATGAACGAATTGATAAACAAAAATGGAAAGCAATGAGCGAAAATTAGCCGTTAAAATTATCCATATAAGACGAGGTTAAAATAATAGAGCAAATTTTTCAGAACTGTAGTATAAGACGACTCATTTTTTAAACGTATCACCCCGAGCAAGGCGGTAACGCCACTGATGCGCAGGAGGGCTACATAAGAGTAAAAGGATTAGGTATGAGAGTGAAGAAAAAGACGAAACAGGAAAAAAGCAGCAGTCAAATTTCAATGCCCTTAAAAACATATAAGTAATTAAATGAACGAATTGATAAACAAAAATGGAAAGCAATGAAAGAAATTAGCCGTTAAAATTATCCATATAAGACGAGGTTAAAACAATAGAGCAAATTTTCATGAACTGTAGTATAAGACGACTCATTTTTTAAACGTATCACCCCGAGCAAGGCGGTAACGCCACTGATGTGCAGGAGGGCTACATAAGAGTAAAAGGATTAGGTATGAGAGAGTGAAGAAAAAGACGAAACAGGAAAAAAGCAGCAGTCAAATTTCAAATGCACTCTTAAAAACATATAAGTAATTAAATGAACGAATTGATAAACAAAAATGGAAAGCAATGAGCGAAAATTAGCCGTTAAAATTATCCATATAAGACGAGGTTAAACAATAGAGCAAATTTTCATGAACTGTAGTATAAGACGACTATTTAAACGTATCACCCCGAGCAAGGCGGTAACGCCACTGATGTGCAGGAGGGCTACATAAGAGTAAAAGGATTAGCAAGAGAGAGTGAAGAAAAAGACGAAACAGGAAAAAAGCAGCAGTCAAATTTCAAATGCACTCTTAAAACATATAAGTAATTAAATGAACGAATTGATAAACAAAAATGGAAAGTACCAGCGAAAATTAGCCGTTAAAATTATCCATATAAGACGAGGTTAAAAACAATAGAGCAAATTTTCATGAACTGTAGTATAAGACGACTCCATTTTAAACGTATCACCCCGAGCAAGGCGGTAACGCCACTGATGTGCAGGAGGGCTACATAAGCAGCAAAGGATTAGGTATGAGAGAGTGAAGAAAAAGACGAAACAGGAAAAAAAAGCAGCAGTCAAATTTCAAATGCACTCTTAAAAACATATAAGTAATTAAATGAACGAATTGATAAACAAAAATGGAAAAGCAATGAGCGAAAATTAGCCGTTAAAATTATCCATATAAGACGAGTGTTAAAACAATAGAGCAAATTTTCATGAACTGTAGTATAAGACGACTCATTTTTAAACGTATCACCCCGAGCAAGGCGGTAACGCCACTGATGTGCAGGAGGGCTACATAAGAGTAAAAGGATTAGGTATGAGAGAGTGAAGAAAAGACGAAACAGGAAAAAAAGCAGCAGTCAAATTTCAAATGCACTCTTAAAAATACATAAGTAATTAAATGAACGAATTGATAAACAAAAATGGAAAGCAATGAGCGAAAATTAGCCGTTAAAATTATCCATATAAGACGAGGTTAAAACAATAGAGCAAATTTTCATGAACTGTAGTATAAGACGACTCATTTTTAAACGTATCACCCCGAGCAAGGCGGTAACGCCACTCGATGTGCAGAGTGGCCATGATAAGAGTAAAAGGATTAGGTATGAGAGAGTGAAGAAAAAGACGAAACAGGAAAAAGCAGCAGTCAAATTTCAAATGCACTCTTAAAAACATATAAGTAATTAAATGAACGAATTGATAAACAAATAAAAAAGCAATGAGCGAAAATTAGCCGTTAAAATTATCCATATAAGACGAGGTTAAAACAATAGAGCAAATTTTCATGAACTGTAGTATAAGACGACTCATTTTTTTAAACGTATCACCCCGAGCAAGGCGGTAACGCCACTGATGTGCAGGAGGGCTACATAAGAGTAAAAGGATTAGTACGAGAGAGGAAGAAAAAGATGAAACAGGAAAAAAAGCAGCAGTCAAATTTCAAATGCACTCTTAAAAACATATAAGTAATTAAATGAACGAATTGATAAACAAAAATGGAAAGCAATGAGCGAAAATTAGCCGTTAAAATTATCCATATAAGACGAGGTTAAAACAATAGAGCAAATTTTCATGAACTGTAGTATAAGACGACTCATTTTTTAAACGTATCACCCCGAGCAAGGCGGTAACGCCACTGATGTGCAGGAGGCTACATAAGAGTAAAAGGATTAGGTATGAGAGAGTGAAGAAAAAAGACGAAACAGGAAAAAAAAAAAGCAGCAGTCAAATTTCAAATGCACTCTTAAAAACATATAAGTAATTAAATGAACGAATTGATAAACAAAAATGGAAAGCAATGAGCGAAAATTAGCCGTTAAAATTATCCATATAAGACGAGGTTAAAACAATAGAGCAATTATGAACTGTAGTATAAGATGACTCATTTTTTAAACGTATCACTCCGAGCAAGGCGGTAACGCCACTGATGTGCAGGAGGGCTACATAAGAGTAAAAGGATTAGGTATGAGAGAGTGAAGAAAAAGACGAAACAGAAAAAAAAAGCAGCAGTCAAATTTCAAATGCACTCTTAAAAACATATAAGTAATTAAATGAATGAATTGATAAACAAAAATGGAAAGCAATGAGCGAAAATTAGCCGTTAAAATTATCCATATAAGACGAGGTTAAAATAATAGAGCAAATTTTCATGAACTGTAGTATAAGACGACTCATTTTTTAAACGTATCACCCCGAGCAAGGCGGTAACGCCACTGATGTGCAGGAGGGCTACATAAGAGTAAAAAGATTAGGTAGGAGAGAGTGAAGAAAAAGACGAAACAGGAAAAAAAGCAGCAGTCAAATTTCAAATGTACTCTTACAAACATATAAGTAATTAAATGTACGAATTGATAAACAAAAATGGAAAGCAATGAGCGAAAATTAGCCGTTAAAATTATCCATATAAGTCAGTCAGTTAAGTGCCATACGTGATACACGCTTGGGCGATCATGTCTCGAAAGAGACATGACTGACTGGGCAGAAGATTATCCCGCAGTAGGTTGCCATTGCTTTCTGCGGTAGACTGGTTGCCGACTAAGGCTATAGAACCCAATCTGTCCTGTTATTTAACCCATAACTGGAAGGAAGAGATTAATACCTTTCCCAAGGGTATTTGCGCGTAAGTGAATACAATGGATTCAGCTGGAATTCGAACTCGGCTCCCCGGTTTCTCGTTCCGAGCCGATATCCACTGTACCACAACGCACATCCTAAGCCGTGGTTAAAATAATAGAGCAAATTTTCATGAACTGTAGTATAAGACGACTCATTTTTTTTTAATCATATCACCTCGAACAAGGGTGATATGATTAATAAATCACGAGAGAGTGAAGAGAGAAGAGGAAGACGAACCAGTTAGAAAAGAGCAAGAGAAGGATGGGAATATAGGCGTGATGACAGTTGCAAAGGTAGAGAGAAAGGAAAGGATATACGGGCTGGTGAGGAAAGAACTAGGGTCAAGGTGGTGAGGAAAGAACTAGGGTCAAGGTGGTGAAGAAAGAACTAGGGTCAAGGTGGCGAGGAAAGAACTAGGGTCAAGATGGCGAGGAAAGAACTAGGGTCAAGGTGGTGGAAAGAACTGGGGTCAAGGTGGTGAGGAAAGAACTAGGGTCAAGGTGGTGAAGAAAGAACTAGGGTCAAGGTGGTGGGCGAAAGAAACTAGGGTTTCAAGAAAAAGATGGCGAAGGAAAGAACTAGGCTCAAGGTGGCGAGGAAAGAACTAGGGTCAAGGTGGTGAGGAAAGAACTAGGGTCAAGGTGGCGAGGAAAGAACTAGGGTCAAGGTGGTGAAGAAAGAACTAGGGTCAAGGTGGTGAAGAAAGAACTAGGGTCAAGTGGTTAAGAGATGAGTATTGACCTTGCATTTAAATTCCTGAAGGTTGTAGCCGTCAGGAAAGCAAGAATATGGAAGCGAGTTCCACAGGCGAGAAGTGCGAGAAAAGAAGCTGAAGGAGTAGAATTGTCGTCTGCATTTGGTTGATCTAACTGTGAATGGGTGAAACTCAGTTGCCAGTCTAGTTGCACGAGTAAACACCTGTTGCAGGGGCACCAGTGACTTAAGTTCGTTGAAGCAGAAGCCGTGAAAGTATTTATAGAACCGACAAAGAGAAGCCACATCCCGTCTGTGGGGAAGTGGCTGAAGTCGAGCCGCTAAGTCGGTACCTATCACATTACTGATTCTCCTTTGGAGCCTGTCAAGAACACTGAGATGAACAGCAGGGGCGCCTGACCATACATGGCAGCATTACTCCATGCACGGACGAATTGTTTTATTTGTATATATGCAGGATGGGTTCAGGCGGGAAAAAAACATCCTGGCCCGACACAGTGACACAACCTCCCTAGCAGTGGATATAGCTATTGAAGCAATGTAGTGGTTCCACTTGAGATGGGAAGAGAGGGTAAGGCCGAGGAGGCGCAGTGTATTGCTCTCAGGGAGGCTCGCTTGGTCCATGCTTATGGGAGGCAGGAGAGGTTGCCTGTGATGATTGACAGATAGCAGCTTCTTCTTAGACGCATTGAAATTTACAAGCCACTTCTTACCCCAGTTCACCACAGAATGTAGATCTCTCTCAAGATCAGCAGCGAGATTATGTTTGTCCGCAACGCCAGATTTCTTACTGATGTGGGAGTAAATTGTGGTGGCATCTGCGTAGATGCCTACTTGGTACTTGATCTCGTCTTCGAGATCATTTATGAAAATAAAGAAGAGCGTCGGGCCTAGGATAGAGTCCTGAGGGACACCAGCGTTTGTACAGTAAGATGTGGAGGTACACCCATTCAAGATGACCTTCATTGTGCGGTTATTTATAAAAGATTGGATCAGATCAAGCAAGCGTCCGGTAATACGGTAACCCCGTAGCTTGCATAGAAGGCCGGCGTGCCAAATCCTGTCAAAAGCCTTGGAGATATCCATAGCAACAGCACGAACTTCACCGGAGGGCCTGGAACATGTACTTAAAGATAACGATATTGGAAATATATCCTTAGAAAATCAAAATAAACAAAATAAAAAAAAACGATTTTATGTCATTTTTCCTAAATGAGAATCCCTTGTTTTGTTTACATTTCTGCTGAATATTCTTGAGAATACAGATTCTTTTTCTTTTTATTCCTTTTTTTCCTTTATCTAAACAGTTACAAACAGCCTGGTGTACTAATAGCCATTTACTTATACTTCATCGAATAATAATGTATTTTTAGCATTAATAAATATCGACTTTTTATCACAAATCTTTTTCGTACTCAGACAAACCATCATCTAAAGACGTTGGAAACAATTTACCTCCAGTCTAGACAGCCCTCTCTCCAGGGTGTGCTTAGAGCCCCCACAGACCCCTCATTTGCAGGCGGGGGCTCAAGTTCCCTAGAGACCGCAAGGAATCCGCAAGGCCCCGGGAAGCCGCAAGGCCCCGGGAAGCCGCAAGGCTCCTTGGCTCCGCAGATATATTTTAATGAAAAAAAAATTAACAAAATAATTATTAGGATTAATTGGAAAATTATTATCTTACTTGTATGTTGAAATAGACATCTACCAACCCGACTTTCTTTCTCTCTTTCCCTCTCTCTCTCTCTCTCTCCCTCTCTCTCTCTCTCTCTCTCTCTCTCTCTCTCTCTCTCTCTCTCATATAAGAACATAACATCAATATTTTTTCCGTCCTTTCGTGATCACGAAATATCTGCGTTCCGAGAGTATGTTATTTTGTTTAAAGTACCATTTATTGTGGGTTCAATATGTTCGGGGGAGTGCAAGTTGCATTCTGCGGGTAGAGGGGCCCCAAGGCTCATTCTGCAGGGATACCGCACTGCCTCCCTTTGTAAACAGAGAGGGTTTTTGTTTGGTCTGAACAATTTTTCTATCTAAATCGTCTTCAGTCTTTACTCAATTTTATTTTACTACTTATAGGTAAAATTACAATCCCTCGTTTGGGCTCTGTAAAGTGAGGGTGAAACCGGTAGGCTAGTTTTGTTTTTATTTTTCACTTCAACCTTTGACAATTGTCTGTCCTTTAATTATAGACAATGAAATAGGTCTTACTCTTTTTGATCCTATATATATATATATATATATATATATATATATATATACTATAGTCATCCGCAGACAGATCTGTTTCGCTGTATTACAGCTCATCAGTAAGGCTTAGACTCCGGTCGCTTCCTAACCTAGGATTGAAACCCGACCGAATTGGCATCAGTCGGCGATTCTACCTCTGGGCTGTGGGCGTTCGGTAGAAGAAAGCAGACATTTTAGCTCATATATTATCATTATACGGGCCCAATAGCCAGAGTGCTCTAATTCATTTTTACTGAATGAGCGATGCGTACATGCCAGAGTAGCTACTGTTTTTCAAAGTCTACCATTCTTCCAGAGTGCTCAATCAGGGTGTGAGAGCGTAATATATATATATATATATATATATATATATATATATATACACCCAATTTTTAAGGATGATTTTGAGTATATAAAGGTAGTCTTATAAGTAGAAAAATTAAGTAACTATTTTACTAAGAAACATAGCTCAAAATTTAAGATTTCTTTTTTAGAATTGTAGTATATGATGACAGCCAATTATTAATGCTGGTTTTGGGGATTTGAAGATCTTCTTCTATGCAGAAACATACGGTAACTATTTTACACACCCTCTGTGGGATATTTTCTGATCAGACGTGCTGTAAAGAGTTATCTTCTACTCCACGAATTCTTAATTAAGTTGTGACAATTTCTATTGAGATGGCAATGAAGTAGCCGGTTCGTGTGGATGTGGAGTAGGTTTTGGTGCTGGCTGTGTGGGCGTAGGGAATAAGCAAGAGATGGAAGTTGATAAGGTGTGCGAGAACGATAGAGACGGGTGACGGGTTGGCCATTGTAAAGGAAAAAAGAGAGACGATGTGAGGGTCGGGAAGGAATAATCTTTTCAGGCGAAAACTCGGGAATAACTCTCGGACAGTTAATGAGAAAGCATCTCGATTTCTTTGACGGAACAATGGAGTCTCGTTTGCGACTATTGGAATTACAAAGATGTTTACTTTGCTGACAATATTACCTAATCAGTTCAGCATAAATATCATATTATTTACTAACACATTATGCACAATTCAAATTAACTGGTCCGCTCATAAAAATATAAAATAAAAATCAGGGAATAATTTTGTGGAGGAATTATTCTAGATTGGTATTCATTAGAATTCCACGGGAACTTTCTCTATAGACGACAGTTATCACAATGTTGCAAAAAGTTTTAGAAACAACCACACGGTTCTCTGTGTAGGGCCCGGAAGGTTTTTTCCGTCTAAATCTATCCTGCACATATATAAATCTACCATCCGCCCGTGCATTGAATAATGCTGACATATCTGGTCGGGTGCCCCTGCTATTCTCCTCGGGATTCTTGATAAGGTACAGAGGAGGGTCTGTAATGTGATAGATACCGACTTGGCAGACCGCCTGCAGTCTCTCTCCCACAGGCGCGACGTGGCTTTCCTGTATCTCTTCTATAAATACTTTCACGGCTTCTGCTCCGATGAACTTAGATTACTGGTACCCCCTAGATACGAATTTGCACGAGATACTAGATTAGCAACTAGATCCCACCCTTTTACAGTGAAACCGATAAAATGCAACCGCAACTTCTACTCCAACAGTTTCTTTCCTCGCACTTCCCGACTGTGGAATTCCCTTCCACATGATTACTTCCCCGACGTCTACAATCTACAGGAGTTTAAATGTAAGGTAAATAGACACCTCCTAACACACTAACTTGCTCCCATTCTATCAAACACTCTTCCCATCTGCCCTACCCTCATCCTCGGTATCTATCCTTACCCATCTATCACCCACCTTCCTGACATTCCCTATGTCTAACCACTCCTTTTCTTTACCTTCCTGTTATGTCGTGAGTAAGAATAAATAAAAAAAGAATAGGTCAATTGTTGTATTCCGTGAAAATAGTATTTACAAAGGTTATTAGTATCCAATACAAGAATAAAGGTTAATCGTCTCAACCGTCGTAAGACGTAGTATGAGCAATGGTTACTTCCGGGTCGTCACCGGAAGTCTAAGACTGACTTGTCGATCGGCTGCTCGCACACTCTCCACCCAACGTAGATGCTACCATTACTTTACATAGTAATGGAATAGTCCATTATAGCCGAATAGGCGCGGGCGTCCCAACACTTCCCCTATGTAGCCCCATGCGCAATAGTGGCAGTGGAATGCCTTGGGGTGAAATGATTTAAAAAAAAAAAAGAAAAGTATTCCAAACAGGCAAACCAAATTCACAAGTCTTGTCTTAATCTCTGAGACGCTATTCTCACGCGAACGACGGCTCAAATAACAACTATACCTCAAATGAGCATTCCACGTTTTATGCACTCGACCTAGCTACCACTCAGCCAATGAGCGCTCAGTACAGTAAATATAAACGGCTACAAGCGACACCAATTCTGTTTACTACGAAGTGCAATCCGATTCTTCATCCGATCAACGCTCGCCAAATCGCCATCTCCACACTCACTTGCAAAACATACCCCTGACTCTACCCCTTTTGGGTCGCCAGGTAAGTTACTGCTACACGCAACAATATATATATATATATATATATATAATTTTAGAAGTGGATGTTCTGTTAATCATATAAATACAACCACAAACCAATCCCTGATTTCTAAGTCATTAAAGTCTGTTTTATTTTTTATCTACATAAAAACTCAATTTAATAATTCTATACATTCATTCAATTTTGCTCGTTTTAAAGTTTCATCGCGCATATATAACAGGTTAAAAATTCTTCCTCTCTCAGCCATCCGATAGCTTAGGGGTAGGAACTCAGACTGACACCAAATTGGTCGAGTTTCGATCCCGGCTGGAAGCAAGCGGCTGTCTAGCCACATTAATGAGCTGTCATACAGGACAACAAGCTGGTGTATGGATGAATATACATAGTATTTACATTATTCGGACTATTGTCCTCATCTTTGTTGCCATTTGTTCGACGTTTAATAATAGATCATTCTATTTGTCTATATTTCTGAGATGAGGTAGTATTTACAGTATTTACATTATTCGGACTATTGTCCTCATCTTTGTTGCCATTTGTTCGACGTTTAATAATAGATCATTCTATTTGTCTATATTTCTGAGATGAGGTACTATTTACACTATTTACATTATTCGGACTATTGTCCTCATTTTTGTTGCCATTTGTACAACGTTTAATAATAGATCATTCCATTTGTCTATATTTCTGAGATGAGGTAGTATTTACAGTATTTACATTATTCGGACTATTGTCCTCATCTTTGTTGCCATTTTTTCGACGTTTAATAATAGATCATTCTATTTGTCTATATTTCTGAGATGAGGTACTATTTACACTATTTACATTATTCGGATTATTGTCCTCATTTTTGTTGCCATTTGTACAACGTTTAATAATAGATCATTCCATTTGTCTATATTTCTGAGATGAGGTAGTATTTACAGTATTTTACATTATTCGGACTATTGTCCTCATCTTTGTTGCCATTTGTTCGACGTTTAATAATAGATCATTCTATTTGTCTATATTTCTGAGATGAGGTACTATTTACACTATTTACATTATTCGGACTATTGTCCTCATTTTTGTTGCCATTTGTACAACGTTTAATAATAGATCATTCCATTTGTCTATATTTCTGAGATGAGGTAGTATTTACAGTATTTTACATTATTCGGACTATTGTCCTCATCTTTGTTGCCATTTGTTCGACGTTTAATAATAGATCATTCTATTTGTCTATATTTCTGAGATGAGGTACTATTTACACTATTTACATTATTCGGACTATTGTCCTCATTTTTGTTGCCATTTGTACAACGTTTAATAATAGATCATTCTATTTGTCTATATTTTTGAGATCAGGTAGTATTTACAGAATTTCATTATTTGAACTCTTGACCTTATTTTTGTTACCATTTGTACGACGTTTCGGCCGTTGTACGCTCCGGCTTTCTTTAGTTGCTAGGATTTCGAACTGAACCGTTTATTACAATCACTGGGATATATGAATTCCATTCCTTTGGTAGTAGCGCCCTTTTGTTAGTCATGAGTTATCTCCCTTTAACCCTGTAAGTCACTTGTTCACCACTGCTGCAACCTGGTACTGAATTCACAACATTTTGGTTCAAATCACAGAAACTAACCAACGTCTATATCCATTGGACCATGTGGACAAGAGCAAGAACTTCCCCCTCTCTCAACCAAGGATGCTCCCCACATTCAACCACTCTAGAACAATCTGTTACCAGACACACATGTTAATACTGTGGTTTGTTTACACTCACGGTTTTCCTGTCTTGTCATTGAAATCTTGCACATTTATAAATTTACCATCTGTCCGTGCTTTGAATACTGCTGCCATATCTGGTCGGGTGCCCCTGCCTTCAACCTAGGGTTCCTCGACAAAATCCTACAGAGAATCAGTAATATAATCGATTCCAACTTGGCAGTTCAGTTATAGTCACTTTCTCATCGGCATAATATGGCTTCCCTGTGTCTCATTTACGAATACTTTCACGAGTTCTGCTCCGATGAACTTAGCTCACTGGTGTCCCGTATATATGAATTTACTCGAGCCACAAGATTAGCAACAAGGTCTTACCTTTTTAATTTGAAACCAATAAAATGTAAACGCAAATTCTAATCCATCAGCTTCTTTTCTCGCACTTCTCGCCTGTGTACTTCCCTTCCATTTACTTGTTTCCCCGGCAGTTACTATCTCTACGAATTTAAATGTAAAGTCAATAGTCATCTCCTATCTCACTAACCTACATCCTCTCTCTCATGCGTCTTTTTGCGTCCATTCACTCTCATCAGTATTCTCATCCTTCTCTCACCCACTTTTTGACACCCCCTTTAACCTATCACTCTTTCTCATAACTTTCCTTCTATGTAACCCCCTGCAAAACTGGCAATAAAATGCCTTGCTTGGGGTGATATGATTATAAAAATAATAAAAGAAAATTCTATAGTTTATAATGTGGATATAAAGTGGGGGATCAATTTTATATTACAATCAATATGTCAATTGATCCCTCACTTTATGGCCATAATCATCCTTATCTTACCTACTTCCTGACACCCCCTATAACCTGTCATTCTTTCTCATAACTTTCCTCCTAACGTTGGTGCGGGAAAAGTTTGAATACTTTCAAAGTAATTGCGAAGGATCCTTTTGTTAAGTATTTATCTTTATTTTATTTGCTTGTTTAATTTTTGTTAAAAATTATTTTGATCGGATTTGGAATTTTTAGTCTTAGTTTTTCCTCATTACTCACCCAATTGTCAGCCATGTTTTCCTTTTTTCTGCAACCTCATCACTATTTATATCTGCTCACCTAACTCCCAAAACACGTTGATTATTTGTGGGACACAGCTGAACGTATAACTGTGACGATGAGGAATTGAAACTTTTACAAAGCAAGGAAAAGGTCTTGCAGGAAAATATGCAAAACTTAATAATTTGGATATAAAAATGCAACTAAACACTGCTAGTGATATCCCAAATCTTATAATTAATATTATAATTATTAATATTATTATAATTATTAATATTATTATAATTATTAATATTATAATTAATATTACGGGTAGTAATATTAATAATTTGGATATAAAAATGCAACTAAACCTTGGTAGTGATATCCCAAATCTTATAATTAATATTATAATTATTAATATTATTATAATTATTAATATTATTATAATTATTAATATTATAATTAATATTACGGGTAGTAATATTAATAATTTGGATATAAAAATGCAACTAAACACTGCTAGTGATATCCCAAATCTTATAATTAATATTATAATTATTAATATTATTATAATTATTAATATTATTATAATTATTAATATTATAATTAATATTACGGGTAGTAATATTAATAATTTGGATATAAAAATGCAACTAAGCACTGGTAGTGATATCCCAAAAATCAACAAAGCCATATGGAAAGCAAATAAAAAACCTAAACTTCAAAAATATAACGTGGTGTGATGGGTGACAAGTTATTGGTTGAAATGACTTCTTTTTTTTAATCGTGTCACCCCAAGCAAGGCATTCCACTGCCACTATAGCGCAAGGGGTGACATAGAGGGATTGGGTATAGGAAATGTCAGAAGGAGAGTGATAGACGACTTAGGATGTACATAGGGAGACTGTTGGAGAGAGTGGGAGTAAGTTAGTGTGTTAGGAGGTGTCTATTGACCTTACATTTAAACTCCTGGAGGTTGTAGCCGTCGGGGAAGCAAGCATGCGGTAGAGAATTCCACAGGCGGGAAGTGCGAGGAAAGAATCTGTTGGAGTAGAAATTGCGGTTGCATTTCATCGGTTTCACTGTAAAAGGCTTTGCAACTTTTTCTTTTGAAGGCTTACATGTTAAAAAATACTACAACTTATTTGGTACTGACTGGACGTAATTATTTGAGTTATAGCATTTACCTATAAATATTTATTGCAAAAATGTAAATGGACAAGTGATCAGTTTAAAAAAAGAAATTGAAAATTTAAAGGAGGATTTGAAAAAATATGCAAGTAAATACTGGTAGTGATATCATGACAATCAACAAAACCATATTGAAAACAAACAGAATATCTATATTAAAATAACTTTGAAAATCGCATTTGTTGTGTCAGGTGAGAAATTATTTGTTATTGTAGTAGCAGGCTTTCGTCGGTCAGGGTTAACCACGTATAACATCCTAGTTGTGCGCTTTGCTGGAGCATCGGCGTCTGTGACTGTAGAAGGCTCTTTTTGGCTCCGCAGATCTATTGTAATGAAAAAAAAATTTATTAGGATTAATTTTAAAATTATTATCATATTTGTATGTTGAAATATATATCTATCTATCAACCCCTCTTTCTCTATCTCTATCATATATATATATATATATATATATATATATATATATATATAAACTATGTAAAAAAAAGCAAAAAATAAAAAATAAAAAACGAAAAAATCGTGTTTTGCAGATTTTTTTGACTGGGTTAAACAAATAATTATAATCATTCAATCTTCTTCTTCTATGTGCCCTGTCCCTTCAAGCCGTAGGCGATCATGGCTTTCCACGTTTCCCTATCCCTTGTGGCTCTGAGCACGCCTTCTCCTGTTACACCATGTAACACTCGTTCCGTTATCCACCTGGTTAGGTAATTCAAACATGTTATCCGTTGCTTTCGCCTGTCTCTTTTTCCCTCTATCTGGCTTGTTAGTATCAGATTCTCGAAGCCCTCCTTCCTCATTGCGTGTCCCAGGAACTTCAGCTGTCTCTTCCTGATGCGCATTGTTAATTTCCTTTCTGTTTCCATCATTTCCAAGACCTTATCATTGGTCACATGCTCGATCCATGATATTCGCAGCATCCTTCTGTAGAGACACATTTCATTTGCTTCAAGTTTTTCCTTCATCTTCGAAGATATTGTCCAGCATTCATTGCCATATTGAAGGATGGACAGCACGTAGCAATTCAGTACTCACTTCCTAGTTTCTAGCCAAATTTTCCTGTTTCTTAATACTTTACTCAGCTTCTGGAATGCTTCCCTGTGCCTTTGGATCTCAGGAATATAAATGTATAGAATATACTGCGACCACAAAGTGAGGGGTCAGTTTATATATTGATTGTAATATGGAATTGATCCCCCACTTTATAACCAGTTTGCTTCTTTAGAACCACATTTCGGTTGCTTCAAGTTTTTCCTTCATCTTCGAAGATATTCTCCAGCATTCATTGCCATATTGAAGGATGGACAGCACGTAGCAATCCAGTACTTTCTTCCTAGTTTCTAGCGAAATTGTCCTGTTTCTTAATACCTTACTCAACTTCTGAAATGCTTCCTTCGCCATACCAATTCGCCTTCGGATCTCTGTGTCGCACTTTCCGTCTTGTGTTATAACACTTCCCAGGTATTTAAATTTTTGATTACAGGAACAGAAAAAAAATTTGCGAAAATAAACGGTAGAAAATCTTTCGAAACTGGATCCTTCTGATGTGTATTTGCAAATACATGTTCAAGAAGAATGTTATAAGATAATAACTATAAATCATCATTTCACACTTTGACACCCAATAGTGTCTAGGGCAGTAACTTTTTGTTACTGTTTCCATAACAAACTGTTTTTTAACGGGGCAGCGTTGCTAGTCCTGCGCCCAACTCCCAAACCTGGAGGACCAGTGGACCATTCCTGGTCCTTAAGTTTACAGCCCTTGGTATTTCCAAACGGTCACCCATGTAACTACTGACCAAACTCGATGTTGCTTAACTTCGGTGATCGTAGGAGAACCGGTGTATTCAACATGATATAGCCGTAGACGCTATAAATACACACAAGGAATTTCAAACGACTTCCTCATGGGGGTAAAAGTGGATCAGCCATTTTTTAACAAGGTATGGACACTGTCTGCTGATTTTGATTTCGCAATTACTTAACTGAATGATATATCGATTAAAGATATATCTAAATCAGAACATCAGTCAGTTAACTGCCATACGTGATACACGCTTTAGGTGATCATGTCTCGAAAGAGACATGGCTGACTGGGCAGAAGATTATCCCGCAGTAGGTTGCCATTATTTTCTAAGATAGACTGGTTGTTAACCAATGCTACAGAACTTAATCTCTTGCTCTTCAACCCATAGCTGGAAGCAGAAGAGATGTATTATATTATTAAGTAGTAATTTATTATGGCATGAGTTCATTACTTCATAACAACAGAAAACCGATCTCCCACTTTGTGCCCAGTAGCAGTTTTAATTATGCTTCCAAATATTATATTCAGTTAATCAGTTAACTGCCATACGTGATACACGCTTTCGGTGATCATGTCTCGAAAGAGACATGACTGATTAAGCAGAAGATTTTCCCGCGGTAGGTTGCCATTCCTTTCTACGATAGACTGGTTGCTAACCAATGCGACAGAACCCAATCTCTCCTGCTATTCAACCCAGAGCTTGAAGGAGAAGAGATGTATTATATTATTAAGCAGTAATTAATGGAGGATCAGTTCATTTCTTCATAACAATAGAAAACCGATCCCCCACTTTGTACCCAGTAGCAACTTTAATTATGTTTCCAAGTATTATATTCAGTTAATCAGTTAAGTGCCATACGTGATACACGCTTTGGGCGATCATGTCTTGAAAGAGACATGACTGGGCAGAAAAATATCCCGCAGTAGATTGCCATTGCTTTCTGCGGCAAACTGGTTGCCAGTAAAGGCTATAGAACTCAATCTGTCTTATTATTTAACCCATAACTGGAGGGAAGAGACGGATTTATACATTTCCCAAGGTTATCTGTGCGTAAGTGTATGCAAGGAAAGTCAGAACATATCGAGCAGGTAAAAAGAATTTTTGAAATAACTACAAAAATACGGGGTTTAACTCAGTGAAGAAAAAAGAATTATATTTACCTAAAATCAAGAACTTAGGACAAATCATCGACAAAAATAGCCGTGAACCAGATCCGTCGAGGGCATGTGCAATTAAGAATATGCTTTCTCTAACAAACTTTACTGGGACTAGCAAACTATTATCAAAGATTATATGCAGAATTTGAGAAACCCATTAAATAATTGCCTTAGAGAAGGCGAAAACTAGAAATCATTTCATTTTATTTTATTACATCGGCCATATTTTTTTTTAATCATTTCACCCCGAGCAAGGCGGAAATGCCACTGATGTGCAGGGGGTTACATAAATGTAAAAAGATTAATTAGAAAAGAGTGAGGAGTACAACCTTGTTGGAAAGGAACAATAGAAAGCTGAGAAAGCAGGTGCGATGACAGATACATCGGTGGAGAGAAAGGGAAGGTTATACGGGGGTGGAGAGAGAGCTAGAGTCCAGTGGTTAGTCGATGAGTATTGACTTTGCATTTTGTTTAATTCGTAAAAAATAGATTTTTTACACGCATCAATCAGTAAACTTATTCGTTTTATTTTTCACGTCAAAAGACGTTTAAAAAATCAAGAAAATAATAAAGTCAGACTTATCATTAGTCCACTACGATTCAAAAGCAGAAATCGTATTGGCTTCAGATGCTAGTGACGATGATATACGTGCAATACTTCTACATAAAGACGATGACGGTATCATGAAATCCCTCTCACATGCTTCGCGTTCGCTACTTCCGGTAGAAAGAACTACAGCCTGATCGAAAAAGAGGGGTTAGCAAATATATCTGCAGCGAAAAATGTCCACAATTCTATACACGGAAAGAGTTTTCGTTTACAGACAGATCACAGAACTCTATTATACATTTACAGTTTGAAAAACGGAAAAGTGGACAAGCGACTCGACTGCAGCCACTTCCCCATCGTCGAAATGTGGCCTCCCTCTGTCTCTTCTATAAATACTTTAATGGCTTCTGCTCGGATGAGCTTAAGTCTCTGATGCCTCCTTAATAGGTGTTTACCCGTGCAACCAGACTGGCAACTGGGTCCCACCCATTCACAGTCAGGTTAGCCAAATGCAGACGACAATTCTACTCCTGCAGCTTCTTCTCTCGCATTTCCCGCCTGTGGAACTCGCTCCCGTATTCTTGCTTTCCTGACGGCTACAACCTCCAGAAATTTAAATGCAAAGTCAATACTCATCTACTAACCACTGGACTCTAGCTCTCTCCCCAGCCCTGTATAACCTTCCCTTTCTCTCCACCTATGTATCTGTCATCGCACCTGCTTTCTATTGTTCCTTTCTAACTAGTTTGTACTCCTCACTCTTTTCTAATTAATCTTTTTACATTTATGTAACCCCCTGCACATCAGTGGCGTTTCCGCCTTGCTCGGGGTGAAATGATTAAAAAAAAAAAAATCCGATTCTGCTTATGTATGATCTACGGAGAAAATTTTCCTTTGAGTACGAGTTCGTAATGTTTCACGCAAAAAAAAAAAACAGACCGTGGGGAAGACTTGAGTGAAAACCCAGAGGTCTGATAGAATTTGGAGACCGTTGGAGTCAGTTCAGAGTTCGTTAAAGCTTACTTAGACCGATTCTAGTCTCGCCACGTGCACGAATTATTTTGTCGCTAACCGGCTGGAATATTTCTGTGTTAGAACGACTCATATTTCACTTTTATATCTCTTTTTTTTTTACTGATTTTGTCTTCGGGGAAAATTTACGGATTTTTACCCACTTCCAAGTTTTTTTTAACATTTTAGTTGCTACTGTAACAATTAGTTTTATTGATTTATTTTTTTTGATTATGCATTTATTTTTTTTACGCACATCTTATATTTTTACGCTAATCCTTCTGGTATTTATTTTTTAAGCGTTAGTTCAATTTTGTTTTCCAAAATTAATTTATACTCGTCTCTATTCAGCCGCACGCTAAATTTAATTTTACTGTAAAGTTTTTTTTTCTTTATTTATTGCTTAATCTGCTTGTTTTCATTTTATTTTTCTGTTACATCGGCCATTTTGTTTAATTCGTAAAAAATCATATTTTTTTTTACATGTATCACTCAGTAAACTTATTCGTTTTATTTTTCACGTCAAACATTTTCTCTTTTAATCTGTCTTTTGCTTTCTTTTTTCTCTTTGTTAAATTTATTTTATTTTTTGGGAAGGGAAAAATAATTAAACTAATATAAAGTAAGTGTTAATTGCCGATATACGTCGGCCATTTAAAAATGTGACAACTGAGAACGTATTCATTAACAACCAGGTAGGTTATAGAAAATGTATGAAGCCTAAGAATATCTCAAATCAGAAAAAAAAACTTCAGTAACAGAAAACGCAAAGGCGACACGCTGTCTTGCTGCAATCTTCAACGAAGTGCATAACTAACATAACAGAGATCCTGGAGCGAGCCATGATTTACGCACATCTTATCAAAGAAGATTGACCCTTGGTAAAAATTTAGGACTTACAGAAAGTTGAAAAATAAGTGTGTCCGTCTTTTTGGCTGACAAGCGTTTGCGTAAAATTTGTTTTCCTCTGTTAGCTCCAAAGGCAATGCTTCAGTTACAATACCAGAGAGGACGTGCCGAGTGACACTTGAAGAGTCAGATAAAAATCACATTCGAAGAAAATTAGAGAATCAAAACTTTTGCTAAACTTGAAGGAAATCAACAAGATGTTGAAGACCTAAAAACTACGGTCGTGACCGTAGTAAGATTTGGACAGTCAGTTATGGGTTATCCGTGATACACGCTTTGGGTGATCATGTCTCGAAAGAGACATGTCTGACTGGGCAAAAGATTATCTCGTAGGAATTTGCCATTGCTTTCTGTTGTAGACTGGTTGCCAACCAAGGCTATAGAATAGAGACGGAGTAATACCTTTCACAAAGGTTCAGTGTGCGTAAGTGAATGCAAGGAATTCAGCTGGAATTCGAACTCGGCTCTCTGATTTCTCGTTCTGAGCCGATATCCGCTACACCACAATCCAAACTAGCCAGTTAGTTAAGTGCCATACGTGATACACGCTTGGGCGATCATGTCTCGAAAGAGACATGACTGACTGGGCAGAAAATTATCCCGCAGTAAGTTGCCATTGCTTTCTGTAGTAGACTGGTTGCCGACCAAGTCTATAGAACCCAATCTGTCCTGTTATTTGTCTCCTAGCTAGAGGAGGAATAGATGTATTATATTTTTAATTAGTAATTAGTTGGGGTATCAGTTTATTACTATATATCAATAGAAAACCGATCCCCCACTTTATGACCAGTATAAACTTTCGTCATGTTTGCAACTATTATATTCAGTCAGTCAGTTAAGTGCCATACGTGATTTGGGCGATCATGTCTCTTTCGAGACATGACTGACTGGGCAGAAGATTATCCCGCAGTAAGTTGCCATTGCTTTCTGTGGTAGACTGGTTGCCGACCAAGGCTATAGAACCCAATGTGTCCTGTTATTTAACCCATAACTGGAAGGAACAGACGGATTAATACCTTTCTCAAGGGTATTTGTGCGTAAGTAAATGCAAGGATATCAACTGGAATTCGAACTCGGATCCCTGATTTGTCGTTACGAATCGATATCCACTGCACCACAACGCACATCCTCCAGATTCGGACAGGGATGCCAAAAGACTTTGACGATGTGACAAGGAGCAAACTATGCATTTTCCATGTTCTCGTTGTTTTCATTTTTAAACCTCTACCCTTCTGAAAGCAATTTGGGTAAGCCTAACATTGGGATACGTCAATATATATATATATGTTTCGCATCCGTTTCCCTGACCGAGTGAATTCACAAGTGGATGAGAATGGTGAAATCTGGAAGGAAGGAGCCAGTAAAAAATTTCCATCCCTGGAAATTGTACACTCGTTTACCCCGAGTCGAGAGCGAGTTCGTTCAAAATGGTCTGTGTCATTTCCGTAATATATATATATATATATATATATATATATATATATAATTCCAAGTGAAGAGGACTCAAGGTTTTTTTTATATTTTGAGTTCTCTGGCATTTACTGTTTGTTTTTTTTTTAATGTAAATCGTCTACACAACCATACCAGCATTGCCTGATGATGATAATTAATCTCAAAACATAGAAATTTCCATGTAGCAATGAAAGATTGACATAACGATATATATATATATATATACCCTGTATGGATAGGGGTCACTGGTTCGAATGCTACCGAATGGCACACATTTTCGTAATAAAAATTTATTGTAAATAATCAGGCCGGTAGAAATAAATATATATACCGTTTGATTATAAACAGATCATCTACTTAAATACGAGTATCGATCAAAAATAATGTTCAAACAAATCATTTCAAATTGTCAGTTGTTTATAACCAGTTTCGTTAATCTTCGTTAATTTCCGTAACATATTTGTGACACAGAATGGTCTGATTGGAAAACTCGGTCTAACAAAGCAACACTCCCGCTCCATATGGATGACGTATAGTTCTGATTAATCTCTCCTGTCTCCCTGAAAATAATATATTGCGCCTCCTCGGCCTTACCCTATCTTCCGAACTCAAGTGGAATCATTTCATTGAGTCAATAGATAAATCCACTGCTAGGAAGGTTGGGTCAGGAATTTTTTTACACCTGTTTCCACCTTGCACATATACAAATCAACCATCCGTTCGTGCATGGAATACTGCTGTCATATATATTGTCAGGCACCCCAGCTGTTTATTTTAGTGTTCTCGACAGGCTCCAAAGGAGAATCTGTAACGTGATTGGTCCGGACTTGGCAGCTTGACTCCAGCCACTTTCTCACCGGCGGGATGTGGCTTCCTTCTGTCTATTCTACAAATATGTTCATGTCTTGTACTCCGCCGAACTTAAGTCACAGGTGCCCCCGCCACTAGAATTTACTCGTGGAACTAGACTTGCAACACTGTCCAACATACTTACAGTTACATCAACCAAATGCAGCCGACAATTCTACTGTACCAGCTTCTTGTCCCGCACTTCCTGCCTGTGGAACTCCCTGCCGTAAACTTGCTTTCCTGACAGTTACAACCTGTAGGAATTTAAATGCAATGTCAATACGCATCTCTTATCGACTTGACACCAGTTCGATAAAAAAAAAAAATGGTATTAATGTATTGTTCTTTCTGCAGGTTTTTCTATTTCTTTGCTTGTCATGGCCCCACTCATTCTCATTCTTTTTTTTATTGTTGCTTTCTCTCATCGTTTTCATTTTCTCTCTTTTTTGCTTTCTTTCTTTCATTCATTCTTTCTTTTGTATTTTCTTTCTTTCTTTATTTCTTTCTTTCTTTTGATCATTCTTTTCGTTTTTTCGTTCTTTCACTCTTTCTTTTATTCTTTCTTTCATTCTTTCTTTCTTTCTTTCTTTTGATCATTCTTTTCGTTTTTTCGTTCTTTCACTCTTTCTTTCATTCTTTCTTTCATTCTTTCTTTCTTTTGTATTTTCTTTCTTTCTTTCTTTCTTTCTTTCTTTTGATCATTCTTTTCGTTTTTTCGTTCTTTCACTCTTTCTTTCATTCTTTCTTTCATTCTTTCTTTCTTTTGTATTTTCTTTCTTTCTTTCTTTCTTTCTTTTGATCATTCTTTTCGTTTTTTCGTTCTTTCACTCTTTCTTTCATTCTTTCTTTCTTTCTTTCTTTTGATCATTCTTTTCGTTTTTTCGTTCTTTCACTCTTTCTTTTATTCTTTCTTTCATTCTTTCTTTTCTCTTTTGTTTACTCTTTCTTTCTTTCTTTCTTTCTTTTTTTCTTTCTAACACCTTTATCTTTCGTTCTTTCTTTCTTTCTTTCTACAGTTTTTTAAAATAAAAAATAATAAATTTTCATTAAAATCTGACTAAATCAACCTTCTCACTATAACCGAACATAAAAAAAAACCCCACCTTTTTGGCATTAAATAACCCACAGAGGTGTTGATATGCCGTTAAACAAAACTCATTCCAATTAATTATATTTTCAGCATTTGATTTTGTATGTAACTTTTAATTTTGTATTTACCTTTTAAAATATTTAATCTTTTTTGCAAAATTTATCTGTTTCCTTTGTTTCAAATAAATTCTTTCTTATTAAATTTTTTCTTTTTTTATTTCTTTATTTCTTATATTTAATTCATGTCTTTTCTTTTTTACTTTTATTTCATTCATTTTTGTCATTTTAATTCAATTCTTTCACTCTTTTCATTCATTTATTTTTCCTTCCCTTTAATTTATTTACGCCATTTATTTTATTTCTTTTTGTTCGTATTAATTCATTTCTTTTTTTCTTCATTTTAATTCATTTCTTTTTTCAATTTTTTTCATTTCTTTTTTCTTCATTTTCAATTATTTCTTTTTTCGATCTAATTAATTTATTTTTCTTCATTTAATTTTTTTCCCGAATTCGTTTCTTTCTTCATCTCTATTTCATTTCAAATTTTCTTTCAGTTTTCGTTTTCCAATTTTCGTTCCAATTAATTATATTTTCAGCGTTTGATTTTGTATTTTATTTTTATTAGATTTAATCTTCTTGTAAATTGTCTTTCTTTTGATTTATCTGTTTTTTTTTCTTTCAAATCTGCTTTTTTACACAAATTTTATACATTTATATTTTTTCTTTCGATTGATTTACTGTTTATTGAAATTTTTCCTTCACTTTCTTTCTTCTTTCTTGAAATTTCATTCTTTCAAATTATTTCCTATTTACTTAGTATTTCCTACCGTTGTTCTTCCTTTTTTTTGCAATTGATTTTTTTTATTTTTCACCATTTTTTATGTTTTTTTTTATAAAGTTCGTATTTCACCGAAGTATTTTTCATTATTGCTTGCGTAAACCTCAGAGAATACAAAACCGCAAAACGAAATTATAAATAAATCAAACACAAGGGAAAGTAAAAGCTCGTTAAATATTAGCAAAACGGAAAACACTTATTCAGTGGGATGTCTTTAGTTGCGGAGGTAGATCTTTCGACATGAATGAAAACTGACTCGTTAGATTATCATTGTCTTGGTGAAAACGTCATGAAAAATTAAATGCGATTCTTCTAATGCGCAGACGTAATTGCATTTTATTATACTAAATTAATTAGCGATTAGTGGCTCATTGAATTATCAATTAAAATGCATTGACATCGAAGGCGGCTGATGCTTCAGAGGAAACTGGGAGACATGACATTTCCAAGACGTATTGGTATTGTTAAAGATGTCGTTTTTTCTTCATTTTTTTTTAAACGGAGATATCTACTTCTATAGGCAAAGAATAGAAGCTATGTGCGTTGTGGTGCAGTGGATATCAGCTCGGAAGGAAGCAATCGTAGAGTCGAGTTCAAATACCAATTGAATTCGTTGTCACTCACTTAAGCCTAAATACCCTTGCAAAAGGTATTATTCCGTTGCTTATCACAAAAGAAAGAAAATTTTTAAAAGATTCAGTCATACGTGATACACGCTTTGGGCGATCGTGTCTCGAAAGAGACATGACACGCTTTGGGCGATCGTGTCTCGAAAGAGACATGACACGCTTTGGGCGATCGTGTCTCGAAAGAGACATGACTGACTGAGCAGAGGATTATCCCGCAGTAGGTTGCCATTACTTTCTATGTTAGACTGGTTGCTAACCGATGCTACAAACCTAATCTCTCCTTCTATTCAATCTATAACTAGAAGGAAAAGAGATGTATTATATTATTTAGTAGTAATTAATGGGGGATCAGTTCATTACTTCATAACAATAGAAAACTGATCCCCCACTTTATGCCCACAAGCAGTTTTAATTATGTTTCCAACTATTATATTCAGTCAGTCAGTTAAGTGCCAGACGTGATACACGCTTTAGGCGATCATGTCTTGAAAGGGACATGACTAACTGGGCAGAAGATTATCCCGCAGTGGGCTGCCATTACTTTCTGCGGTAGACTAGTTGCCAGCCAAGACTATAGAACCCAATCTGTTCTGTTATTTAACCCATAAATGGAAGGCGAAGAGATATATTATATTATTAAGTAGTAATTAATGGGGGATCAGTTTATTACTTTATAACTATAGAAACCCGTTCTCCTACTTTATGCCCAGTATCAGCTTTAAGTATGTTTCCAACTATTACATTCAGTCAGTGCCATACGTGATACAGGCTTTGGGCGATCATGTCTCGAAAGAGAAATGACTGACTGGGCAGAAGATTATCCCGAAGTAGATTGCCATTGTATTCTGAGGTAGACTGGTTGCCAACCAAGGCTATAGAACCCAATCTGTCCTATTATCTCACCTATAACTGGAGGGAAGTGATGGATTAATACCTTTTCCAAGGGTATTTGTGCGTAAGGTTAAATATATTAAAAATATTTTTATTCCACTTATGTATTGAAAAGTAGAACAGACTGGGTTCTAAAATTTTTAGTTGGGAATCAGTCTATCGAAGAAATAATGGGCAATATAGTGCGGGGAAAGTCTTCTCTATAGTCAGTCATGTCTCTTTTGAGACATGATCGTCCAAAATTGTAACAGGTATGGACCTTAACTGCGACTTTCACTTCTAGGATTGAAAAAAAAAAGAAACTATTGTTGACATTTCGAATGTGACACAGGAGCTAGCAAACATAGAATTGCATTAAAGGAAATTGTTTCTGGGTGTATAAATCGTTCATTCAGTAATGAATTTAAACACTCTCGGCTACTGGCTTGTGTTTACATTGTATATAATACACTAAACTTCGCCTTCCTCTACCAAGCGCCCATATCTCAGAGGTAGAATCGCTGACTGATGTCGGGTTTCAATCTGGCTAGAAGCAATCGGATGTCTAACAGTATTGGTAACGAATTAAACTCGATATAGTGCCGCTTATTCACATATTCGTGGAGGAACTCAGCGGAGCTTCTTTTACCCATAGGACTGTGCCTCCCAGAGCCACGACTACTATCACCAAGCCGCTCACACTAGAGCATTAGAAGCCGGTTCAGACAACGATATACAAATGAGAATTAAACTCGATATAACATCTGTATCTGTATATACATCTGTATATATATCTGTATATACATCTTGAACATCTTGAACCGGCTTATAATGCGCCAGTGTGAGCGGCTTGGTGATAGTAGTCGTGGCTCTGGGAGGCACAGTCCTATAGGTAAAAGAAGCTCAGTAGAGTTCCACCACGGAATATGTGAATGAGCGATGCTATATCGGGTTCAATTCGTTACCTCTTCGTCACAGTGTTACAGTTGATATGACATTCGTTTAATAACGCTACAGTCTGGGTTTCGATTCCTGGTAGTGGATGCGCACTGCTGATGAGTCCCAAATATAGGACGAAACGGCCATCCAGTGCTTTCTGCATTCTGTGAAGGTTAAATAAAACTCGATGAATTACTTACTTAATATTTCAAATTCTCACATATATATATATATATATATATATATATATATATATATATATATATTCAGAAATTTTAACATGAATATGTTATAATATCACTACAAAAGTAGCTATCTTGTTTTGACACAACTTGTGTCTTATCAAATAATGAGGTTTATTTCAAGTTGAAAGGTATTTAAAAGGTTAACAACATGTCAAATCCCCTTAATCAGGGAGGCATTGTTGCATAGACAGTGTGGACCAGTCAGAAAAATAAATTCTAATTTAAATATGAGAGCAGATACAAAAAGTATTTTTCAGGGGCATTAATATAAATATTTGATTAAATTGAGATCAGCATTATTAATCGACTATTTGATTCATTTTATTTTTATTGCGAATCTTAAATTCTAAGTTTAACAAATTGCTACTTTTGTAGTGGTATACTAACATATTCATGTTATAATTTCTGAAAAAATATTATTAGCTCTACTTTGTATTGGACACTTTTTTAAGAATAGTGTTTCTTTGGATACAGAATATTATTCCGCCCATATGTACCCTGGACTTGTGTATATATATATATATATATCAAAGAGCAGGTTCATGCTGGCTTAGAAGGTTTCGTGAGGACACCGTTATGTTTCGTTCATTCATCAAGGCTGGGTTTCTGGGTTGCTGAGCGACCTTATTTACAGTTTTTGGGAGAGAACGCGTTACCTAGCCTGGGAAACAGTCTGAATAGAGCCAGGACGTTTAAACCGTCAGTCACAATGACTTGTTACTCCTAGTAGCCCAACCATTGACTTTCCGATGGTGTCGCACGTTTGAATCGCCTCATCCGGACCGATAATATCACGAAGCCACATTCCTGACAAATCGATCATTGTGAGATTCGAATCCAGGCATCATGGTCAGAAAGCGAACGTTCTCACCATTCGATCACGAGCCGTGCCCATATATATATATCTGGAAAAATAGTAGACGTTGATAAACAGTAGCTACTCTGGCATGTACGCATCGCTCATTCAGTGAAATGAATTAGAGCGCTCCAGCTATTGGGCGCGTATAATGATATGCGGTAAAAAGTGTGCCTACTTCCACCGAACGCCTATAGCCCAGGGGTAGAGTCGCCGACTGACGCCATTTCGGTCGGGTTTCAATCCTGGGTGAAAAAGCAGTCGGTGTCTAACCGTACTGATGAGCTGTGATATGGCGAAACAGATCTGTCTGCGGATGACAATATATATATAACCCCCCTAAAAAAGGGTTTTCCTACACATGTTGAGATGAAGTTTTGTCATAGTTTTGGAATGAGGTACCCGTCCCCAATGTTTGTAAAATTATTTTCGATACACCCTATATATATATATATATATATATATATATATATATATATATAATCATATCGCCCCAAGCAAGACAGTATACTCTCACTGGTGCTGAGGGGTTTACATAGAAGGAAAGTTATGAGAAAGAGAGACAGGTTATAGGGGAGTGTCAGGAAGTGGGTAAGAGAAGGATCAGAATACTGATGAAATTGGAGTTGACGGAGAGAAGAGAATGAGAGAGAGGGTTCAAGTCAGTGAGATAGTAGATGACTATTGATTTACATTTAATTGCTTGGAGATTGTCGCTGTCGGGGAATCATATAAATGGAAGGGAATTACACAGGCAGGAAGTGCGAGAAAAGAAGCTGTTAGAGTAGAATTTGTGTTTACATTTTATAGGTTTCACAATAAAATATTGGGAGCTATTTGCTAATCTTGTTGTTCGAGTAAAATCATATATAGGGGTCACCAAGGAGCTAAGTTCATCGGAGCTATAGCCGTGAAAGTATTTCTAGAAGAGGCACAGGGAAGCCACATTACGCCGATGAGAAAGTGACTGCATCTGATCTGCCAAGTTGGGATCGATCACATTACAGATTTTCCGTTGGATTTTGTCAAGAACCCCAGGGTGAATAGCAGGGGTACTCGAACAGATATGGCTGCAGTATTCAATGCATTTCCGGATGGTAGATTTATAAATGTGCAGGATGGATTCAGAGGGGAAAAAGGTCCTCGCCCTACACAGAGAACCGACCTTCTTAGCAGCGGATTTAGCTATGGATTCGATATTGTTATTCCACTTGATGTCTGTTGTGAGAGTTTCCTCGAGGAAGCGCAATGTTTTGCTTTCAGTGAGACCAGCCCGATCCATGCTAATGGAGGTTAAGAGCGATTGTCTGTGTTGGTTAACAGAGAGCAGCTTCGTTTTATATACATAGCATTAATGTGGATAAGACAAATTTTTCTACATTCATCCTATCAACACTTTAGCTTTATCTCGGTATCGAGCACTTTACAACAAAGTTCTGCTTGCCAAAATGTTTCTATTGAAACATTAAGGAACATCAATCAAAATCTTAACATTTTAACACTCTTAAAACACTAACCAGCATTTTAACTCAACACTATATATATATATATATATATATATATATATATATATATATATATAGCACTACACGCCATAAATAGCAGGGAATGTGTTGTTGGATTGAGTGCGGAGTGTTTTACTGTACTACCTAGGTCGCACTCTCTACATCATTTGAAAGTTCTAGAGTCCATATACATCAAATCCTCGCAAGCCTTCTCTCTGTAAACAGTGCGATTGCTAGCCGGGCTTAAATATTATTAGATTCTAGTTCTCTTGCATTTTTCTTCACCACTCAGTTTCACCTGTAATTTTTTCATGCTTACATAAATTTCCCAGAAATAAACTTGATAAGATCTGGGACGAAACCGGTTGTTTATTTTAGTTTTTATTATAAAAATGTCATCCAAATTTCGCTTATTCCTCGCTATTATTAAATATCGTACTACTAAGAATCTGTTCAAATATAAAATTTCTCTTCTCTGATTCCATGCGTCGATGACTTAGGGAGAAGTGACTCCGACTGACACCAAATCGGTCGAGTTTCGATCCCGGCCAGAAGCAAGTGGATGCGTCTAGCCACACTGATGAGCTGTGATACAGCGAAACAGGCTTGTATGTGGATGACTAATATATTATGCTCTCATTATGATTGAGCTTTCTGGAGAAGAAAATTTTGAAAACAGTTTCCACTTCTGCAATATGCGTGACTCTTCAGAAATGAATCGAGTTCTCTCGGTGACTGGCGTGTGTATACACTGCTTATATACAACACGTTAAAATTTCCCTTCTCTGATTCCATGCGTCGATGGCTTAGGGAGAAGTGACTCCGACTGACACCAAATCGGTCGAGTTTCGATCCCGGCCAGAAGCAAGTGCATGCGTCTAGCCACACTGATGAGCTGTGATACAGCGAAACAGGCTTGTATGTGGATGACCAATATATATATATAATTTTCTTTGTTTAAAATGAGGGGTCATATTTGAGTAGATACTCTGGTTTTTATGATTAAACACTATTTTATTTATATCTACTGACCTGAATAACTGCAAAATCTTGTAAGGAAAATATGAATCCGCCGGCATATTTTCCTATATTATAAAGTATAGTTTTAAGGTATCCTATATTTATAGGTTAACGGGGTCAATATCATGGATAAAGCGTATGTTAACATGAAAGTGAACATTGAAGTGAACACCCACAGGCGACAGTCTCTTTCATGTTAAACGAAAGCTTCAGGCAACGACATGAAAGAGACCGTCGTCTCTGAATTTTGAGTTGAATCTTTGCACACACACACACACACACACACACACACACACACACACACACACACACACACACACATATATATATATATATATATATTATAACATTTTTCTGGTATAGAACGTGAGTATTGGTTTAAAAGTAATCATTTTATATTACAAGGTATAATGTGGATAAAATTGTACTTTTCCGTTTTAAATTTTATCCTGGTTATGTTCTGTAATATAAGAATTATTACTTTAAAGCAATATATATATATATATATATATATATATATATATATATAATTTAGGACATGTACAAATTTTTTTATATATATCCACTACAAATCGTACATTTGTTTCGACATTGAAAGGGACATTGTAGCTTCAATGTCGAAACAAATGTACGATTTGTCGTGGATATATATAAAAAAAATTGTACATGTTCTAAAATATAATTTATATAAAAATTTGTACATTTTTCTAAAATATAATTTATAATAAATATTCACAGCTCTATATATTATATATCGAGCACTGTTTTAAATTAATGTTTTGGACTTTGTAAAAACATCTTTTCTTCTTTTTTTATTCACTCGGATATATATAGTATTGGGCAAAAATATTAGGACAAGAACTATTTTGTCTTTTATGAGGCATATTGACAGAAAGTAAACAATTTAATTAATGTAATTTTATTTGATTTACTTAACAAATGATTTAACAAGAAAAATATTTGTTACAATATAAGTTTTATATTTAGGATAATATCCTTTTTCTTTTATCACAGCCTTTATTCTGTCAAGTATTGACATCACAAGCTTCTTTAATGTATCTAATGGTTTCTCCTGCCAAGCAGATTGTATTTGTTCCCAAAGTGTGTCTTGCGAAGTAAAATTAGATTTATCAATTTTTTATCCAATATATCCCATAGATATTCAATAGGATATTTAATCAATGGTTTGTGGGGGCCAATTCAATTCCGAAAAATTCCTTCTTCGTTTTTAGTTAAATAATCCTTGCAAAGGTTTGGCTTTTCAACTTGTATTTGAATTTCAGTGATGTTTTTAGGAAAGTCACCCCTGTCCTAATACTTTTTCATACTAACGGTAGTGTGCAAAAGTGATGATTTTAAACTTTATTTTGATGCCTCATAAAAGGTAAAATTGATCTTGCCTCAATACTTTGGCACAGTACTGTATATATATATATATATATATATATATATATATATATATATATACATCGCTCATTCAATAATGAATTAGAACACTGTCGATAGTGGGCGTGTATAATGATATACGCGCTAAGAAAAGTCTGCCTTCTTCTTCCGAACGCTCGTGGCCCAGAGGTAGAATCTCCGACTGACGCCAATTCGGTCGAGTTTCAATCCTGGGTTATAAAGCAATCGGAGTCTGACCATACTGATGAGCTTTGATACAGCGAAACAGGTCTGTCTGCGGATGACTATAGTATATATATATATATATATATATATATATATATATATATGTATATACGCGCATCGGTCATTCAGCAATGAATTGGAACACTCTCAGCTATTGGGCCTGTATGATGATAATATACACGCTAAAAAGTCTGCCTTCTTCTACCGAGAGCCCGTGCCTCAGAGGTAGAAACGCCGACTGACGCCAATTCGGTTGGGATTCAATCCTGGGTAAAAAGCAATCTGCTGTCTACCGGTATTGATGAGCTGTGATATATATTGCTGTATACGATGGCATGAGAAACAAATACAGAATGTCTGTAAATAAGCTCGAAACATATCTGTGTGCGGATATATATATATATATATATATCTGGAAAAAAGGTAGACTTTGAAAAACATGAGCTACTCTGGCGTCTACGCATCGTTCATCCAGCAATGAATTAGAACACTCTCAGCTATTGGACGTGTATAATGATAATATACACGCTAAAAAGTCTACCTTCTTCTACCGAGCGCCCGTAGCTCAGAGGTAGAATCACCGACTGACGCCAGTTCGGTTGGGATTCAAACCTGGGTAAAAAGCATTCGGCTGTCTAACCGTACTGATGAGCTGTGATACAGCGAAACAGATGTGTCTGCGGATGACTATATATATATATATATATATATATATATTGTGTTGTTTTATCACATAAATATTTTTAATCAGAAGAGAAAACTAATTTGATTAACATTCTCTAGAAATTTAATTTTTGTTTTTAATCAATGGGTTTAATGCAATTTTTGTCGTGTTTGTTCCAATCAATGGCCATTCATGCTTTAGTCTCAGTAAGCTGAATGATAACTCCATGGCAATATATCAATTATATTGACTACCATCCGTTTATTTATTTTTCTTATTAATTTCCAAATTTTTAAGAATAAATCCGCTGTCATTGATTTATGATCAGTTGTCTATCCAGGGAAAAATCGATAACTTAGTACTGAGCATTGAAACTGATATCAAAAGGAAGTCACAAGTTTATCCATTCCAACGTCTTTATGATTTAGTATATATATATATATATATATATATATATATATATATATATATATATATTAAATCATAAAGACGTTGGAATATATATATATATATACACTAGCAGTATAGCCAGGAGTTGCTAGGGGGTAATGAAAGCTTAAAAACTAATCCATGGTCCTGGAGCTCAGACTCTTTGGACGTTGGCACGAAAGACTAAAAAGCAATAGTTGTTTCGAGTTAAAGCGAAACCGTAGACTGAAAGAAAAATGAAGGGATGTAACTCAAAGTTTGATTTCCTGGTATCGAATTATGAAGGCTAAATAAGTCCTCTGAGTAATTGGTGTCATGGCTGAGACTAAGAACTACAATTATACCTACTTAGAGCCAAACACGAAGCAAAAACTAAATAAAAGTGCTGAAAAAAATACAAACATGCAGGCAGATAAACAGACACACACACAAATATCTTGCTTTATATATATATTCTCGATTTTCTGCACTATTTAAGAACTGCAACCATGAAACTTCTGCATATCGTTTCTTATGTCTTTGTCTTTGAGTGTATCAAATTTGATGAAAATCGGACCACTCCTTCTATAACCCGATTTTTTTTCGATTATCGATTTTCGATATTAATCGGCGGTACCTCGACACAAAACCTAGCTATGAACACTCGCAGACGCTTATATTAGAACTGTGTAAATTTTCCAGAAAATTGGTTCAGCCGTTTCGGAGTCTATAGGTAACGCACACACAGACAGACACACACACACATACACACACATGTTCCATCCATGAATAAGTTCCATTTATAAATAAGTTTATATATATATATATATATATATATATAATGAGAAAGTTATAGTTGTTACAACGAGAGGAAAGTGTATTTCTTAAAGCAAAAGAGAAACCGCAAATGTTTTTTTATAAAATATATTCTTTTTTTTTCATATTTTTTATTCTGCTACATGTGTTTCTGTGCTCATGACCTTCGACAGGAAACAAAGTCGTTGTCAGTCATCGTCTTGTTTGTGTGTGAGTTCATCTTTGGTATTCGCGAGGAAATCTTTCTCCACTTTAAGGCAACAAAATTATTTAAACTGGGTCAAAAGGTTTTGTTTTCACTTTTTTTTAAATTTACATATACATAGACACATATATACATATACACACTTCCTAGGTCATATATATATATATATATATATATATATATATATATATATATATATATATATATATATATATATATATATATATATATATATATATATATATATATATATATATATATATATATATATATATATATATATATATATATATATATATATATATATATATATATATATATATATATATATATATATATATATATATATATATATATATATATATATATATATATATATATATATATATATATATATATATATATATATATGTTATATATATATATATATATATATATATATATATATATATATATATATATATATATATATATACATAGTGATGTTCCACTTATACTGTCTTAATATGTATAGGAAAAACTACTAAAAAGTTGTAAGTTTAAAAATGTATTTTTTGACAGTATTTGTTTATTTCTATTATAATATAATAATAATATAATAATAATAATAATATTATTATTATTATTATTATTATTATTATATTTCTATTATAATATAATAATAGTCATTATTAATTTCCGTTTTTTGGGAGTCATAATTAATTTCCGTTTTTTGGGAGTCATAATTACTTTCCCGTTTTTTTGTGAACCATAATTAATTTCCGTTTCTTTTGAGTCATAATTAATTTCCGTTTTTTTCTGAGTCA
Source organism: Ascarosepion bandense (assembly GCA_037127315.1). Classification (NCBI taxonomy): domain Eukaryota; kingdom Metazoa; phylum Mollusca; class Cephalopoda; order Sepiida; family Sepiidae; genus Ascarosepion; species Ascarosepion bandense. The sequence goes on along the minus strand of JBBBDQ010002134.1, from coordinate 2,524,636 downwards.
CAATTAATTTCCGTTTTTGTGAGTCATAATTAAATTCCGTTGTTTTGGTGAGTCATGAGTAATTTCCGTTTTTTGTGAGTCATAAGTAATTTCCGTTGTTTGGGTGAGTCATAATTAATTTCCGTTTTTTGTGAGTCATAAGTAATTTCAGTTGTTTTGGTGAGTCTTAATTAATTTCCGTTGTTTTTTGAGTCATAATTAATTTCCGTTTTTTTGTGAGTCACAATTAATTTCCGTTTTTTGTGAGTCATAATTAATTTCCGTTTTTTTTTAGTCATAATTAATTTCCGTTTTTTGTGAGTCATAATTAATTTCCGTTTTTTGTGAGTCATAATTAATTTCCGTTTTTTGTGAGTCATAATTAATTTCCGTTTTTTGTGAGCCATAATTAATTTCCGTTTCTTCAGAGTCATAATTAATTTCCGTTCTTGTGAGTCATAATTAATTTCAGTTTTTTCTGAGTCATAATTAATTTCCGTTTTTTGTGAGCCATAATTAATTTCCGTTTCTTGCGAGTCATAATTAATTTCCGTTTTTTGTGAGTCATAATTAGTTTCCGTTCTTGTGAGTCATAATTAATTTCCGTTGTTTTGGTGAGTCTTAATTAATTTCCGTTGTTTTTTGAGTCATAATTAAATTCCGTTTTTTTTGTGAGTCACAATTAATTTCCGTTTTTTGTGAGTCATAATTAATTTCCGGTTTTTGGGAGTCATAATTAATTTCCGTTTTTTGTGAGTCATAATTAATTTCCGTTTTTTGTGAGTCATAATTAATTTCCGTTTCTTTTGAGTCATAATTAATTTCCGTTTTTTACTCATAATTAATTTTCGTTTTTTTGTGAGTCATAAGTAATTTCCGTTGTTTTCTGAGTCATAATTAATTTCCGTTTATTGTGAGTCATAATTAATTTCCGTTTTTTTGTGAGCCATAATTAATTTCCGTTTCTTTTGAGCCATAATTAATTTCCGTTTCTTTTGAGTCATAATTAATTTCCGTTTCTTTTGAGTCATAAGTAATTTCCGTTGTTTTGGTGAGTCATAAGTAATTTCCTATGTTTTGGTGAGTCATAAGTAATTTCCGTTGTTTTGGTGAGTCATAAGTAATTTCCGTTGTTTGGGTGAGTCATAATTAATTTCCGATGTTTTTGTGAGTCTTAATTAATTTCCGTTTTTTTGTGAGTCATAATTAATTTCCGATTCTTTTGAGTCATAATTAATTTCCGTTTCTTTTGAGTCATAAGTAATTTCCGATGTTTTGTGAGTCTTAATTAATTTCCGTTTCTTTTGAGTCATAATTAATTTCCGTTTCTTTTGAGTCATGATTAATTTCCGTTTTTTGTGAGTCATAATTAATTTCCGTTTTTTGTGAGTCATAATTAATTTCCGTTTCTTTTGTGTCATAATTAATTTCCGTTTTTTGTGAGCCATAATTAATTTCTGTTTCTTTTGAGTCATAATTAATTTCCGTTTCTTTTGAGTCATAATTAATTTCCGTTTCTTTTGAGTCATAATTAATTTCCGTTTTTTGTGAGTCATAATTAATTTCCGTTTTTTGTGAGTCATAATTAATTTCCGTTTCTTTTGTGTCATAATTAATTTCCGTTTTTTGTGAGCCATAATTAATTTCCGTTTCTTTTGAGTCATAATTAATTTCCGTTTTTGTGAGTCATAATTCATTTCCGGTTTTTGTGAGTCATAATTAATTTCCGTTTCTTAGGAGTCATAATTAATTTCCGATTTTTTTAGTCATAATTAATTTCCGTTTTTTTTGTGAGTCATAAGTAATTTCCGTTTTTTTGTGAGCCATAATTAATTTCCGTTTCTTGCGAGTCATAATTAATTTCCGTTTTTTGTGAGTCATAATTAGTTTCCGTTCTTGTGAGTCATAATTAATTTCCGTTGTTTTGGTGAGTCTTAATTAATTTCCGTTGTTTTTTGAGTCATAATTAAATTCCGTTTTTTTTGTGAGTCACAATTAATTTCCGTTTTTTGTGAGTCATAATTAATTTCCGGTTTTTGGGAGTCATAATTAATTTCCGTTTTTTGTGAGTCATAATTAATTTCCGTTTTTTGTGAGTCATAATTAATTTCCGTTTCTTTTGAGTCATAATTAATTTCCGTTTTTTTGTGAGTCATAAGTAATTTCCGTTTTTTTGTGAGCCATAATTAATTTCCGTTTCTTTTGAGTCATAATTAATTTCCGTTTCTTTTTTGTCATAATTAATTTCCGTTTTTTGTGAGTCATAATTAAGTTCCGTTTTTGTGAGCCATAATTAATTTCCGTTTCTTCAGAGTCATAATTAATTTCCGTTCTTGTGAGTCATAATTAATTTCAGTTTTTTCTGAGTCATAATTAATTTACGTTTTTTGTGAGCCATAATTAATTTCCAGCTCTTGCTAGTCGTAATTAATTTTCGTTTTTTGTGAGTCATAATTAGTTTCCGTTCTTGTGAGTCATAATTAATTTCCGTTGTTTTTTGAGTCATAATTAAATTCCGTTTTTTTTGTGAGTCACAATTAATTTTGTTTTTTGTGAGTCATAATTAATTTCGGTTTTTGGAGTCATAATTAATTTCCGTTTTTTAGGAATATAATTAATTTCCGTTTTTTGTGAGTCATAATTAATTTGTTTTTTTTGAGTCATAATTAATTTCCGTTTTTTACTCATAATTAATTTTCGTTTTTTTTGAAAAATGTGGCAATTTCCGTTGTTTTCTGAGTCATAATTAATTTCCGTTTATTGTGAGTCATAATTAATTTCGTTTTTTGTGAGCCGAGAATTACTCTGCTTTGAGCCATAATTAATTTCCGTTTCTTTGAGCCATAATTAATTTCCGTTTTCTTGAGTCATAATTAATTTCCGTTTTTTACTCATAATTAATTTTCGTTTTTTGTGAGTCAAGGGTAATTTCCGTTGTTTTCTGAGTCATAATTAATTTCCGTTTATTGTGAGTCATAATTAATTTCCGTTTTTTTGTGAGCCATAATTAATTTCCGTTTCTTTTGAGCCATAAAATTGTTCGCTTTTTTTGAGTCATAATTAATTTCAGTTTTTTTTGAGTCATAAGTAATTTCCGTTGTTTTGGTGAGTCATAGTAATTTGACAGTTTTTGTGAGTCATAATTAATTTCCGTTTCTTTTGAGTCATAATACTCGCTTCTTTTGAGTCATAATTAATTTCCGTTTTTTGTGAGTCATAATTAATTTCCGTTTTTTGTGAGTCATAATTAATTTCCGTTTCTTTTGTGTCATAATTAATTTCCGTTTTTTGCGAACCATAATTACCGCTTTGAGTCATAATTAATTTCCGTTTCTTTTGAGTCATAATTAATTTCCGTTTTTTGTGAGTCATAATTAATTTCCGTTTTTTGAGTCATAATTAATTTCCGTTTCTTTTGTGTCATAATTAATTTCCGTTTTTTGTGAGCCATAATTAATTTCCGTTTCTTTTGAGTCATAATTACTCGCTTTTTTGTGAGCCACTACTCGTTTCTTTTGAGCCATAATTAATTTCCGTTTCTTTTGAGCCATAATTAATTTCCGTTTCTTTTGAGTCATAATTAATTTCGTTTTTTACTCATAATTAATTTTCGTTTTTTGTGAGTCATAAGTAATTTCCGTTGTTTTCGAGTCATAATTAATTTCTGCTTGATGTGTTTCACTACTGCTTTGTGAGCCATAATTAATTTCCTGTTTTGGAGCTACCACTTCGTTTCTTTTGCTCTTCATAATTAATTTCCCCGTTTCTTTTGAGTTTGCTAATGACTGTTTCTTTTGAGTCATAAGTAATTAATGTTTGGTGGACAGTAAGTAATTTCCGATGTTTTGTGAGTCAGTAATACTCTGTTTCTGAGTCATAATTAATTTCCGTTTTGAGTCATAATTAATTTCCGTTTTTTGTGAGTCATAATTAATTTCGTTTTTTGTGAGTTTGCACACGTTTTTCGTGTCATAATTAATTTCCGTTTTTTGCGAACCATAATTAATTTCCGTTTCTTTTGAGCTTCAATTAATTGGTTTTTTTGAGTCATAATTAATTTCCGCTTTGTCATAATTAATTTGCTGAGTCATAATTAATTTCGTTTTTTGTGATTGAATTAATTGCTTTTTGTGTCATAATTAATTTGCTTGTATGTCATAATTAATTTCCGTTTCTTTTGAGTCATAATAATTTCGCTTGTGAGTCATATCTATTTTGTTTCTTGAGTCATAATTAATTTCCGTTTCTTAGGAGTCATAATTAATTTCCGATTTTTTTGTGAGTCATAAGTAATTTCCGTTTTTTTGTGAGCCATAATTAATTTCCGTTTCTTTTGAGTCATAATTAATTTCCGTTTCTTTTTAGTCATAATTAATTTCCGTTTTTTGTGAGTCATAATTAATTTCGGTTCTTTTCTGAGTCACAATTAATTTCCGTTTTTGTGAGTCACAATTAAATTCCGTTTTTGTGAGTCATAATTAATTTCCGTTGTTTTGGTGAGTCATAAGTAATTTCCGTTGTTTTGGTGAGTCTTAATTAATTTCCGTTTTTTGTGAGCCATAATTAATTTCCGTTTCTTTTGAGTCATAATTAATTTCCGTTTCTTTTGAGTCATAATTAATTTCCGTTTTTTGTGAGTCATAATTAATTTCCGTTTCTTTTGAGTCATAATTAATTTCCGTTTTTCGTGAGTCATAATTAATTTCCGTTTTTTGTGAGTCATAATTAATTTCCGTTTTTTGTGAGTCATAATTAATTTCCGTTTTTTGTGAGTCCTAAGTAATTTCCGTTCTTTTGGTGAGTCTTAATTAATTTCCGTTCTTTTTGTGAGTCATAATTAATTTCCGTTTTTTTGTGAGTCACAATTAATTTCCCTTTTTGTGAGTCACAATTACTTTCCGTTTTGTGAGTCTTAATTAATTTCCGTTGTTTTTGTGAGTCATAATTAATTTCCGTTTTTTGTGAGTCACAATTAATATCCGTTTTTGTGAGTCACAATTAATTTCCGTTTCTGTGAGTCGTAATTAATTTCCGTTTTTTGAGTCATAATTAATTTCCGTTTTTTGTGAGTCACAATTAATTTCCGTTTTTGTGAGTCATGATTAATTTCCGGTTTTTTTTTAGTCATAATTAATTTTCTTTTTTTGAGTCATAATTACTTTCCGTTTTTTTAGTCATAATTAATTTCCGTTTTTTTTAGTCGATTATTTTCCTTTACTTTGTGAGTCATAATTAATTTCCGATGTTTTTGTGAGTCTTAATTAATTTCCGTTTTTTTTAGTCATAATTAATTCCCGTTTTTTTTAGTCATGATTAATTTCCGTTTTTTTGTGAGTCATAATTAATTTCCGTTGTTTTTGTGAGTCATAATTAATTCCGTTTTTTTGTGAGTCATAATTAATTTCCGTTTTTGTTTCTTCTTAAAGAATCTGTAGTGTTATTTATTCTCATCTGGCATCCTACGCATAACTTCAGTCACTCTCCCAGTGCTGTAAGGTGTCTTTCATATAAACTTTTTTTTAATGTTATTTATCAACCCCCAAGTTGTGCATGCAGGAAATAGCTAGGACTACATTGAGACTTTGTGGTATTATGGTGGCTGTAATAAGAATGATAAGAATGTGTTTTAATGGAAGGAATACTGTGGTATGTTTGGGTTAGTAATTGTTGCTAGCTAATAAAACAGATTGAAGACCAACCTTCCCCTATCCTTCCTACATATTACGTTCCCCTTCTGATACCTTGACCTCATAGACTGAAGCGCAGTTCTAGTTTGACGACAGGGTCTTACCATTTTACAGTTGAATTGTCTCGATGTAACTGTAAGGTTTTTCAGTTTCTTTTCTCGCCTGATGAAGTCTCTTCCGGGATCTTGCTTTCCGGTCAACCTTGTTTTTGAAAAAAATTAAATACAATGTCAATTGCTATCTACTGTTTTCTTGATTTCTCTTCTTTTATTCTGTGTCGCTTTTTTCTTATTTGTTTTTTTTTCACATTCAGTAACTTTCGTTTGAGTTTGAGTTTTGTTTAACGGCATATTAAACTCTGTGGGTTATTCAATGCCAAAAAGGTGGGGTTTTAAGGTATTATTTTAATGTTCAGTTATAGTGAGAAGGTTGATTGCCGTAGCCTAGTGGAGTTATTTGTCAACACAAATTAAAATCGTCGCTGATGGTGGATGTTATTTTATTACTCTCTTATAACCTACCTGAAGATGGCTCATGTGAGCCGAAAGCTTAGAACCAAAATAATAAACAATTATCCAAATATTGGAGAATTTTTGTCTTTATTTTAAACTGAAATTAAAGCCAAAATACGACGTTTGGAACGGCTCATGATTAAACATAATAGACATTCATTGTCTCTTATATTTAACAATATATATATATATATATATATGTATATATATATATATTAAGGATTTATAACATAAATATATTATAATATCTCTACAAAAGTAGCCATATTATTTCGACACTATCCGTGTCTTATGTGATAAGTGTCAAAACAAAATAGATACTTTTGTAGTGATATAACACATTTTGTAGTGATATAACATATAACTGCTCCAACAAACTTAAGTCACTGGTGCCTCTGCAACAGGTGTTTACTCGTGCAACCAGACTGGCAACTGGGTCTTACCTATTCACCTACTCCTGCAGCTTCTTTTCTCTCACTTGCCGCCTGTGGAACTCGCTTCCGTTTACTTGCTTTCCTGACGGCTACAACCTCCAGGAATTTAAATGCAGTGTCCATACTTATCTCTTTTGACTCTAGTTTTTTCTACACCACCCTGTATATCCTTTTCTTTCTCTACACATTTGCAACTGTCATCACGCCTGTATTCCCATCCTCCTCTTGCGCCTTTCTGTTTCGTCTAGGTTTTCTACACCACCCTGTATATCCTTTTCTTTCTCTACACATTTGCAACTGTCATCACACCTGTATTCCCATCCTCCTCTTGCGCCTTTCTGTTTCGTCTAGGTTTTCTACACCACCCTGTATATCCTTTTCTTTCTCTACACATTTGCAACTGTCATCACACCTGTATTCCCATCCTCCTCTTGCGCCTTTCTGTTTCGTCTAGGTTTTCTACACCACCCTGTATATCCTTTTCTTTCTCTACACATTTGCAACTGTCATCACACCTGTATTCCCATCCTCCTCTTGCGCCTTTCTGTTTCGTCTAGGTTTTCTACACCACCCTGTATATCCTTTTCTTTCTCTACACATTTGCAACTGTCATCACACCTGTATTCCCATCCTCCTCTTGCGCCTTTCTGTTTCGTCTAGGTTTTCTACACCACCCTGTATATCCTTTTCTTTCTCTACACATTTGCAACTGTCATCACACCTGTATTCCCATCCTCCTCTTGCGCCTTTCTGTTTCGTCTAGGTTTTCTACACCACCCTGTATATCCTTTTCTTTCTCTACACATTTGCAACTGTCATCACACCTGTATTCCCATCCTCCTCTTGCGTCTTTCTGTTTCGTCTAGGTTTTCTACACCACCCTGTATATCCTTTTCTTTCTCTCCACCTTTGCAACTGTCATCATACCTGTATTCCCATCCTCCTCTTGCGCCTTTCTGTTTCGTCTTTATCTTCATTCTCTTCTACCTAATCTTTTTACTTTTATGTAGCCCCTGCACATCAGTGGCGTTACCGCCTTGCTCGGGGTGATACGATTAAAAAAAAGTATCTCTTTCTGGGACATATCAATATGGCATAAAAATAAGCCTTTAAAATTTGCTAACATCATTTAGATCAATATCATGTTTTGCGTAATAACTTCAGAAGACTTGTAAACACTGAGCTGATTTGAGGATTTTCTGTCATTTGTCAAAAGCGCATATCTGTAAAGATATGAGACGGTCTATAGATTTTGAGCAGATTTTAGACACGTCTATGTGGTTTGTGAAAAACATATATCTGCATAAACAACATGAGACAGGCAATATCTTTTGAGCAGATTTTATAAACTTTTTTGAGACAGGCAATATCTTTTGAGCAGATTTTATAAACTTTTTTTTAATGTTATTTATCAACCCCCAAGTTGTGCATGCAGGAAATAGCTAGGACTACATTGAGACTTTGTGGTATTATGGTGGCTGTAATAAGAATGATAAGAATGTGTTTTAATGGAAGGAATACTGTGGTATGTTTGGGTTAGTAATTGTTGCTAGCTAATAAAACAGATTGAAGACCAACCTTCCCCTATCCTTCCTTCTGTGAAAAATACATATCTGCCTAAAAACATGAGACAGTCGATATATTTTAAGCAGATTTTAGGCTCTTCTATGTGATTTGTGAAAAAAACATGTCTGCACAAAATCATGAAACAGGGAATATTTTTTGAGCGGATTTTAGGGTCTTCAATGTCATTTTTGAGAAATACATATCTGCATCAAAAACATGTGACAGGCAATATTTTTTTAGCATATTTTAGTCTCTTCTTTCTGATTTGGGAAAAATACATATCTGCATAAAAATAGGCTATATTTTTGAGCTGTTTTGAGGCTATTCTATGTTATTTGTCAAAAGCAAATTTCTTTATAAAACATAAAACGGCCAATAGACTTCGAGCTGATAGGAGGCTTTGCTAAGTTCTTTGTCAAAACTACATAACTGCATAAAATATAACAAAGTCAGTAAATTTCATCAGATCTGAAAATTGCTATGTTATTTGTCAAAATCACATATCTGCATAAAACATGAGACAGCTAATAGATTTTGATCTGACCTGAGGCTTTTCTATGCAATTTGTCAAAAGCACATATCTGTAGAAAAGATGACTGGGCCAATAACTTTTGAGCAGATTTGAGGCTCTCCAATGTTATTTGTCAAAAGTACATATCTGCATAAAAAGAAGAGACGTGGCATGTATTTTGTGCAGACTGAGGCTTTGATATGTTATTTGTCAAAAGAAGATATCGTATAAACTATGAGACGTGTCATGTATTTTGAGCAGATATAAGTCTTTGCTATGCTATTGTCAAAAATACGTATCTACATAAAAACATGACACGTTGAGCAGATATACGGCTTTGCCATGCTATTTGTCAAAAGTACATAAAAATCCGAGACTTCTCATGTATTTGAGCAGATCTGAGGCTTTGCCATGAAATCTGCTAAAATTACATATCTGCATAAAACATGAGACCTGTCATGCATTTTGAGCAGATCTGAGGTTTTGCTATGTTATTTGTCAAATGTACATATCTGCATAAAAACATGAGACGCCTCATACCTTTTGAGCAGATCTGAGGCTTTGCTATGTTATTTATCAAAAGTACATATCTGCATAAAAACATGAGACGCCTCATACCTTTTGAGCAGATCTGAGGCTTTGCTATGTTATTTATCAAAAGTACATATCTGCATAAAAACATGAGACGTGTCATGTATTTTGAGCAGATCTGAGGCTTTGCTATGTTATTTGTCAAAAGTACATACCTGCATAAAAACATGACACGTGTCATGTGTTTTGAGCAGATTTGAGGCTTTCTTATGTTATTTGTCAAAAGTATATATCTGCATAAATCATGAGACGTGTGATGTATTTTGAGCAGATTTCAGACATTGCTATGTTATTTGTCAAATGTACATATCTGCAAAAAGCATGAGACGCCTCATACCTTTTGAACAGATTTGAGAGTTTGCTATGTTATTTGTCAAAAATACATATCTGCATAAAAACGAGATCATGTATTTTTTGCACATCTGAGGTTTGATATGCTATTTGTCAAAAGTACATATCTGCATAAAAACATGAGTCGTGTCATGTATTTTGAGCAGATCTGAGGCTTTGCTATGTTATTTGTCAAATGTACATATCTGCATAAAAACCTGACATGTGTCATGTATTTTGCGCAGGTCTGAGGTATTGCTATGTTGTTTGCCAAATGCACATAACTGCATAAAACAGAAGACTGTAAATATCAATTAAGGCTCTGCTATGTTATCATCCATCTGCTAATGATTCTCCTGGAATTGCCGGGGGCTGTGGTTGGGAATAAGTAGTGAGGGTTTTGCAAAATAAAATTTAGTCGTTTGCTGCCGTCTAGGTTAGCTGCACAAACAACAAGCTCCTCGTAGTTAGGACTAGGTTTAAAAATGTCTTCTGGAGCAACGCATGCGTTCGCTGGATTGCGTGTTAAGGAACTAAGAAATGCTAACAAGAGGCATGTCGTGTTTGTCACATTGATGGATAAGCGAACTATGACTACAAACGCGGGCATATTTAAGGTTTTTCGTGACTACTTTCGGGAACTGTTTACCAGAGAGCTCGGTTTGAGTCCTGTTCATTTCGACGCCTATTTGGCTGACTTTCCAAGCCTTGAGGCGGCTTAAGCGGCTGGGTGAGAGAATCCCGTAACGTCGTCTAAAATCTAGGGTGCGCTGTAGATAACCAAGACAAAACTCTGTGATTAGATAGTCTTCCTTTCAAACTGTGTTTGAGGCAGTCACCTGTTTTTGTTCCATTGCTAGCACTGATTTACAACAACTGGATAAAGCAGTCGTCTATACCCCAACGCTTCACCAAGGGTTTAATCAAACTGCTGCGCAAAAACAAGGAAGGTAGGAATGCGAAATATATCTTCAGGCCTTTGTTGATGTAAAATATGTAGTTTAAGAGTTTAGCGTAGATCTTAGCAAGCTGTTTGCATGCTGTCCTCGATGGATTGTTTGGCTTCGTACAGACTTTTACTGTGAAGGGTAGGACTATTCAGGATAACCTTCATTTGGTACGTTTGATCGTTAATTAAAAAGTCGACGTTCTTTTGAAGCTAATGATTTTCTCTAGCACTTCATATAGCTGGTTTCCGTATTGTATTCATTTTTATGCTTGGTCAGCTTAGGAGATTTTTCTGGTCTAGCATATGCACTGATTCGTTACGTTTAGGTAGTTTCCAGTTGTGTTGGAAGGAGAATTGCCTATATTCAATGGGCCATGTGTCTTTGAAGACATCTCTGTATGAATTTATGGGACTTATATAACCAACGTCTCAGTTACTATTTTCTACTCATATATCGGTGAGTCTAAAGCTGTTCCTCTTCTCAGTAATCATTTTTTACCAGAGCTCGTATTGCAATCTTTGATGCTAATGATTTTCTTTAGCACTCCATATTACTGGATCTCATATTGTATTCATTTCTATACTTGGTCGGCTTAGGAGATTTTTGTAGCCTGGCATATGCACCGATTCATTAAGTTTATGTAGTTTCCAGTGGTGTTCTCTATCTATTATTTCAGCTTCATTCCATAGGGGCTCCCTTTCTCTTCCTATATGTGGTCAGCTATGCCTGATTTTTCTATCTACCCTATTTAATTTAGATCAGTCCAAAGCATTCGATAGTGTCTTTTCTGCCGCCGGTTTTGGGCCGTGTTTTTGCACTTGGATCCGACTTTTGCACGTGTCCCTCCAGTGCTCTACTGGAGTTGAATAGAGTACGATCGGAGACTTTATTATTGACTTGCTCTGTTCGTCAAGTTTGTCCGCTTTCGCCTCTGTATTACGTTCTTGCATTGGAACCTTTCCTTCGCAAGTTAAAACCGAATCCTGTTCGACGTGGAATCTGCAACCAAGTATTCTGTTTCTGCTGACAACCTTTCGAGATTGACGAAGTAGGCAAAGAAATAGAGTAAAAGGCGGCGACAGAGACCAAGATCAACTGAGATATGTCTATTGGCTTGCGGTTTGACGCGTGGGTGGGATATTCTTTTTCCGGGCTTTTCCTCTGGGCAGATGGACCGGTCAAGATAATCGGCGTGAATACGAGTGGTTAAGACAGTACCAGATCAAATAGTAGCTTCCACTATGTAAATAGGGGTCGCAGGTTCGAATCCTGCTGGATAGCACACATTTTCGTAATAAAATTTATCGTAGAAACCTCGTCTGATCAAGAGGCTATTCATGGTCGAGTGGTTAAGACAGTACAAGATCAAATGATAGCTTCCTGTATGTAAATAGGGGTCGCAGGTTGGATAGCACACATTTTCGTAATAAAATTTATCGTAAAATAATCAGGCCGGTAGATATAAATATAAAATACTGTCTAATTAATAGCAGAATATCTACTTAAATACGAGTATCGGTAAAAATAATGTTCAAAATAATTCATTACAAATTGTCGGTTGCTTATAACCAAGTTTCGTTAAAATTCGTTAATTTCCGTAACATGTTTATATATATATATATATATATATATATATATATATGGATTTAAATAAACATAATTTCATGTTAATTTTTCTAAATATCTGGACCGAAGCTGCCTTTCGCCCAACGCTTCATCAGAGGCCAGTCGTTGGCAACTTTAATTATGTCGGATTGATTAGGAAAAAATTATATGAGACAGTTCTGGGATACGCTTAAAATTACGAATATTGTAAATTCGTAAAATCAAGAAAAAATAGATAAATAAATTCACAATTCAAATACGTAAATAAAGAAAAAAAAATGAACATGAAATTATGTTTATTTAAATCCATATTCCTGTTATGTAGTATCAGAAAATTATTTCAATATGGGGAGAGCGAGAGAGATGTGATAGATAGATAGATAGATAGATAGATAGATAGATAGATAGATAGATAGATAGATAGATAGATAGATAGCAAAATATATAAATAAACATAAAATATAAATGAAAGTTTCCCCCACCAGTGTTTGAAAGAATGCCACTCAGAAATGTGCCGTCTAAAAAAGGGAGTTTTGTGGGTAAGAGGTGCAGAGCATGTAATTGTTTTATGAGTTTGGGAAACTCAAATTAGGTTTATTTATTGTTTTTAATGCTGAAATAATCGGAGATAGATAGATAGATAGATAGATAGATAGATAGATAGATAGATAGATAATGAAGAGACTTAGATAGATAGATAGATAGATAGATAGATAGATAGATAGATAGATAGATAGATATGAAAAGACTGAGACAGATAGATAGATAGATAGATAGATAGGTAGATAGATAGATAGATAGATAGATAGATAGATACGAATCACAATAGACTGAGATAGATAGATAGATAGATAGATAGATAGATACGCATCAGAATAGACTGAGATAGATAGATAGATAGATAGATAGAGAGATAGATAGATAGATAGATAGATAGATAATGAAAAGGATGAGATAGATAGATAGATAGATAGATAGATAGATAGATAGATAGATAGATAGATAGATAGAATAGATACGCATCAGAATAGAATAGATAGATAGATAGATAGATAGATAGATAGATAGATAGATAATATAAGGATAATACATAGATCGATTTTAGACAATTTCAGATTAGAGTAACGTGGATATTTAGGTTGATATGAACATTGGGAGATGAATATAAATTGAATTTAATGGTTGAATGTTATTGCTATGAATAAAAGATTTTATTAAAAAGTTCGGTAAACTTTTGCCTCAACTATCTCATATAATATATTGTCTGTAACATAATAGAGTCACCGAACGATATCACCTTGCATCACTCTCTCGAACCGGGCCCCAGATGTACGTTTCATTCTGTGCTACGACCAAAGTCGCCTGAATAATTCATGCAAATATCATCGACATTCTCTCGATATTTGTTCATTAATAGCTCTCCATTCTGAGAGATTGAAATAATCGCTGTTCTTGTCAGTCGAGGTATCGCATCGAATTTGTTTTCGATAATTATTCTCAGCGAAAAAAGAAAAGCAATAATTTGTTGTCGGCTTTTATGCGTGGAAGTTTGTCATGATTGAAGAATTTATTTATAGGTAAAATATTGGTTTGCAGAACTTGAAACACAGGCTTTTCAGACAATTCCAATTGTAGAGATGGTTTGGGGTTTAAATGAATTGCGTTATTTACTTGAATAAATCGGGCTATTTTATTGTTGTTTTAGATTGAATCCCATAAAATATCGAAATGAAGGTTCGTGATTTGGTGCCCTCAAGATAGATTGATGTATGAGTTTATTATATTGTATCGTTTGGACTAGTAAATCTTGCTATATTAACTTCTAGCCAACGAAAGGTCGAACTAAAGAGAACTCCCCATTTGATGCCGTTATGGCTGTTTCAAATAAGTATCTATTATATGGTAATATCCTCTCCTATAAATCTGCTTTATTCTGTTGTGTTCTACGATATGAATTATCTCATTTAGTCAAGTAAATATGTATATTCTACTGTTATAATAGCTTGGAGGTCAGGAAGTGTCGGACCGAAAAAGAACTGTTTTTTAAATCATTTCACCCCAAGCAAGGCGTTAAAGCCACTGATGTACTGGGGTTAACATAAAAGAGTTGAAATATTAAACAGGAGTTGTGAAAACAATACGAATCAACTACAGGGGGTGAAAAAGAAAGGGCATGAGAAGACTGTAAACACAGGTGTGAAAACAGTTGCGAAGGCAGAAAGAAAGGAAAAGAACAAGATACACGGGGTGATATAAAAAGGACTTGGTTTAAATGGATAAGTGATGGGAATTTGCTTTTGCATTTAAATTCCTGGCGGTTATAGCCATCAGGAAAGTAAGTATATGGAAGAGAGTTCCACAGGCGGGAAGCGCGAGAAAAAAAGCTGATGGAATAGAATTGTCGCCTGAATTTGATTGATCTAACTGTAAAATGATGAGACCTTGTTGCCAGTCTGGTTGCCAGAGTAAATTCTTGTGGAGGGGTCACCAGTGACCCAAGTTCGTCATAGCAGAAGCCATGAAAATATTTATAGAAGAGACAGGGGGAAGCCACATCCCGATGATGAGAAGGTGGTTGGAGTCGAGCTGCCAGGTCGGGACCAATCACATTATAGATTCTCTTTTGGAGCCTGTCGCGGACACTGAGATGAACAGATATGACAGCAGTGTCCCATGCACGGACGGATGGATAATTTTTATATGTTCAAAATGGATTCAGGCAGAAGAAACATCTTGGCTCGACACAGTGGTCCAATCTTCCTAACAGTGGATTTAGCTATTGATTCAATGTAATGATTCCCCTTGAGGTCTGAAGAAAGGGTAAGGCCGAGGAGGCGCAGTGTATTGCTTTCAGTGAGATTTGCTTGATCCATGCATTTTTTATTTTTGCTATCAATATAAGGCTTGAATGGCAATCCAGGTAGAGCTTTACTCTGAAACGGTTTTAATGAATGTCATGTCTATAGAGAAAGATTCAATGTTGATAAATATCAGTGGTTATGATTTCTTTGCATTAGAAACACATTATTTTTCAAGCTGTGAGATAAGGGTGATGTTCTGGTATAGGAAATTAAAAATTAGAATTAACTCCATTCTTCAATTTTACAAAAATTCACAATGACGGGTGAATTATGTTTATGCCCAAATAGAAAAAGGATTGACCATGTGCTAAAAGAAAAGTCGAAACCGGATTTCGCAAGTAGATATTAAATTGATTTTCTGACCAATGAAAGCGACTTGCTAGGCCATAAGGACTTCGCTATCCAGTGCGAAAAAGTTTAAATGCTATAAATACTTTGGTCAGAGTCAGCCAGCCAATCAGATGGAAGCAGCGAGAGAGACACATCTAAAATGTAACTTCAACTTCAAGTGACCCGGACATTCGTCCTCTTTTCCCTTCTTTCTCGTGTGCTAAATTTTTTTCTTCTTCTTCTACTGAACAAACCCTCATATATACATACATACATACATACATACATACATAAAATTACTACCACGAACATACATACATACATACATACATGCATACATACATACATACATAAAATTACTACCACGAACATACATACATACATACATACATAAAATTACTACCACGAACATACATACATACATACATACATGCATACATACATACATCCATAAAATTACTATCACGAACATACATACATACATACATACATACATATATAAAATTACTACCACGAACATACATACATACATACATACATAAAATTACTATCACGAAAATACATACATACATACATAAAATTACTACCACGAACATACATACATACATACATACATACATAAAATTACTACCACGAACATGCATAAATACATACATACATACATAAAATTACTACCACGAACATACATACATACATACATACATACATACATATATAAAATTACTACCACGAACATACATACATACATACATACATAAAATTACTATCACGAAAATACATACATACATACATAAAATTACTACCACGAACATACATACATACATACATACATAAAATTACTACCACGAACATACATACATACATACATACATACATAAAATTACTACCACGAACATACATACATACATACATACATACATACATACATACATACATAAATTACCTACCACGAACATACATACATACATACATACATACATAAAATTACTACCACGAACATACATACATACATACATAAAATTACTACCACGAACATACATACATACATACATACATACATAAAATTACTACCACGAACATACATACATACATACATACATACATACATACATAAAATTACTACCACGAACATACATACATACATACATACATACATACATAAAATTACTACCACGAACATACATACATACATACATAAAATTACTACCACGAACATACATACATACATAAAATTACTACCACGAACATACATACATACATACATACATACATACATAAAATTACTACCACGAACATGCATAAATACATACATACATACATAAAATTACTACCACGAACATACATACATACATACATACATACATATATAAAATTACTACCACGAACATACATACATACATACATACATAAAATTACTATCACGAAAATACATACATACATACATAAAATTACTACCACGAACATACATACATACATACATACATAAAATTACTACCACGAACATACATACATACATACATACATACATACATAAAATTACTACCACGAACATACATACATACATACATACATACATACATACATAAAATTACTACCACGAACATACATACATACATACATACATACATACATACATAAAATTACTACCACGAACATACATACATACATACATAAAATTACTACCACGAACATACATACATACATAAAATTACTACCACGAACATACATACATACATACATACATAAAATTACTACCACGAACATACATACATACATACATACATACATACATACATAAAATTACTACCACGAACATTTGTACGAATTCTTTATACCTTTAACTTCTTCATTGAACTTTTGACTACTACTTATTCTTTTTATTCTCTCTTTTAAAAAATTCTATTTTAAAATTTTTATTATTCTACTCTTCCGCACATGCACACTCTTGTGGATTCCGGGTGGGGAACCGCAAAAATTATGAACAACAAACAAGATAATTGAGGTAGAAAAATAGGTTTTATTAAACGTAAAGATACAAACTGGAACACAGGTTAGTAATCCAGGAACACGTGTAGTAAGGAATATATATATATTAGTCATCCACATACAAGCCTGTTTCGGTGTATCACAGATCATCAGTGTGGCTAGACACATCCACTTGCTTCTGGCCGGGATCGAAACTCGACCGATTTGGTGTCAGTCGGAGGTGCTACTCCCTAAGCCATCGACGCATGGAATCGTAGAAGGGAAATTTTAACGTGCTGTATATAAGCAGTGTGTACACACACACACACACACACATATATATATATATATATATATATATATATATATATATATATATATATATATATATATATATATATATATATAGGGTTTCTGAAAGGATTTTTCTGTTGCTGAGGTGATGTGTTATCCCCCGTGGGGATCTTCATATCGAAATGGCCATTCAACATCATTGAATTAATCCTTTTTTAATTTATATTTGCTCTGTAATATTTTATTACATGGAGCTCTCTTCCCGTATCATTTTTAATATTAAAAAAAATTTAATATTAATTAGGATCAGGTTTTGGAATTTACCTTCCTGCTTTTTTCCCTTGGATTAAAGTATCTGAATTAATATATATATATATATATATATATATATATATATATAAGTCTTGGAAGTGAAGCCGTGCTGGAATCAGTATATCCGTGTAATACTATTCTGGCTGAGTGGAGCTCAGAGCTATTATGACTGTAGAGGATTTCTAGTCATCTAACGATTTATATTATGATTAGTCCAAAAAGAAATTAGTCCAAATGATTAGTCCAAATGATTAGTCCAAAAAGAAATAATAAAAACAACCCCAATTTGTAACCAACAAATTCAAATATATTGAACAAACAACAATGCATATAATGGCAGTACAATACACAGCAAGATAAAATGAAAAGGAAAGAGATATTCCCCTTTGTCTGTTCGTAGAACAAAGTACGATGTATGAAGGTTTTTTTTAGCTGAAATAAGGATTTGTAACAGTTGTTAAGATTATCGTCAGGAGTTCAAAGATAAAAAGTCCTTGATGAAATTATTCAGACAGAAAACAAGGTTCTGTGTCTGTGTGTGCGTTAGGTAGAGGTGAGTAGAGAGAGACTTACATGTGATGTAGTAGTCTTAGGCAGCCTGTTGGGTCTCTACTGAATAAGCTTTGCGAAAATCTGTCATATTTATGTGTAGAAATTGAATCCACGAGCAAGCGCGGGAAAAACTTTGTTTATACAAGAAAAATCTGTGATTGGCTTAAAAATTAAACAATCAACAAAACACACGTGAAAGTTGCTTCTGAGGTGAAAGGTTAAAGCGACTGCGATTGTTAAATTGTCCTATACGATAACAGTAGTCATTTATAAGCCAATCGCAGACGAGTAAATTATATGGGTCGAATGTGGGTAAGAAAAGCACATAGCAACCTCTATAATGACTACTGAGGCGGCATTCTCTGTGAAATTCGGTATCGATCTCTAAATTACGGATCTTAATTGGAGTAGATAGGCTAAACTATCACCCGGTTTGACACTCCACCCACGTCTATTGAACAGGTGTAGAGGCTCATCTCTTGTTCCCTGTTTAGGATGTGGTCTCCGGCTTTCTCTTTTCCAATCTTTTCCCTCTTTTCTTTTTTATTTATTTTTCAATTGGAGTAGATAGGCTAAACTATTGCCCGGTTTGACACTCCACCCACGTCTATTGAACAGGTGTAGAGGCTCATCCCTTGTTCTATGTTTAGGATGTGGTCTCCGGCTTTCTCATTTCCAATCTTTTCGCTCTTACGTAGCCACCTGCACATCAGTAGCGTTACCGCCTTGCTCGGGGTGATATGATTAAAAAGAAAAAACAACTCTGACGTAACTCGCTATGGCAGGAGTATATGTATACTCAAGTCGAGTCCATTATCATAGAAAAAGGGGTTATCCCACAACACACACATTCTAATCTCCAAACTATAGTCAACCTTCTGATGATAACGAAAATAACCTTCTGATAATTCTGATGATAATTCTGGAAAAAAGTTGTTAGCTTTAGGGAGTTCGGTTAAGTCTGACACAAGGCCGAATTAATTAAACATTAACCATCTCCCTACGTCTTCAGATTTATTGTTGTTGTTGCTGTTGTTTGCTTTGAACCCAGATTAGGTGTTAAACTGATATTTGATTTTTGATCAATGGGGGCGTCTTGCAAGACCATAAAGACTTCGCGAGTCAGTGTGAAAAAATTAATGACAATTAAAGTGCCTCAATCATCACCAGACAGTCAGATGGAAGCAGCGAGAAAGACAACACTAAAATGTAACGTCAACTTCAAATCGACCCGGAGATAAGGTTAGGTCGTACCTTGTTCTCTTTCCCCTTATCTCTTGCTTACTGATTCCTTTTACTTCTTCTCCACCCAAAGACATTCCTATCAAACCAACACATAAATACGTACGCACGCATATACTCTTTCAACAGTTACTACTACAAACATTTTCTACAAATCTTAATATCCATAAATTTATGGACACTTGCTCTATCCTTAACCTTTTAATAATGTTTCTAATTGCACTTTGAATGCTACAAATTGTGTTATTCTTTCCTTTTAATAAATTTCTATTTTAAAATGAAAAACATATTTTATTATCATTATTCAACACATAGAAACCTGCAACCAACCTTCTGATAATTCTTATGGTAATTCTGGATTAAACTTGTAAACTTTAGGGAATTCGGCTATGTATGACACAAGGCCGAATTAATTAAACATTAACAATCGCCCTACAGCTACACTGTATTGGATCGCAGCTCAGAAATAAAAAATCAGAAGTTGAGTTCAAATTTCTTTCGGATTTGATACACTGACTTGCGCGCATTATCCGCTGGGCAAGTCTTGTACAAATTTACTTCCTCAACAATGTTATGCTCGAAAGTTTGTTAACGCAGTATTCAATTAGACTTGCAATCTAAACTATGTGTTGTCTTTAAATAAAATCACTGTTAAATGATACAAGTACAAAATTGTATTAAACTAGTTTATAACTTTCTATTTAAGTGTTACAAATTTGTAGTGAAGAGTGGAAATATTTGAAGTTGTCTTATGTCAATGCTAGCAGTATAGCCCGGCGTTGCTCGGGTGTAATGAAATCTTCAAAACCAATCCATGGTCCTGGAGCTCAGACTCTTTGGACGTGGGCACGAAAGACGAAAAATCAATAGTTGTTTTCAGTTTAAGCGAAACCGTAGACTGAAAGAAAAATGAATGTATGTAAGTCAAATTTTGATTTCCTGGTATCGATATCTAATAAGTTTTTTTTCGTCGTAAACTGAAATTTGAAGGCTAAATAAGTTCTCTGAGTAAATGGTATCATGGCTGAGACTAAGAACTACAATTATACCTACTTAGAGCCAAACCCGAAGCAAAAACTAAAATAAAAGGGGTGAAAAAATACAGACAAAAAGGCAGATAAACAGACACACACACAAATATCTTGCCTTATATATATATATATATATAT
The DNA here is from genome assembly GCA_037127315.1 of Ascarosepion bandense. NCBI lineage: Eukaryota > Metazoa > Mollusca > Cephalopoda > Sepiida > Sepiidae > Ascarosepion > Ascarosepion bandense. The sequence continues at coordinate 2,503,746 of JBBBDQ010002134.1, read as the reverse complement.
ACATATTATCGATATTTTGCACTCTTGTAAGAACTGCAACCTTGAACCTTGAAACTTCTGAATATCGTTTCTTATGTCTTTGTCTATGAGTGTATGAAATTTGATTAAAATCGGACCACTCCTTCTATAACCCGATTTTTTCGATTATCGATTTTCGATATTTATCGGGGGTACCACGACACAAAACCTAGCTAAGAACACTCGCAGACGCTTATAGTACAACTGTGTAAGTTTTCAATAAAATCGGTTCAGCCGTTTTGGAGTCTATAGGTAACGGACACACACACATACACACACACAGACACACACACACACACACAGACAACGTTCCATTTATAAATAAGTTAGATTCCCTCTTCGGATAAATCTGTCTGTATTTTAGTGTAGTTTCTTAGGGTTACGGTGCATTTGATATCGGCATCGCAACGAGATCCATCCTGTCAGTATTAGATTCGCTGAGCCCTCCTTTCTCATTACGTATCCTACCAACCTCAGCTGTCTTTTTCTGGTGCTAATTATAAGTTTCATTTTCGTTTGCATCCAAAACTTTGTCGTTAGAATTTCTATTGAATTTACTTACGCGCAAAAAAACTTTGGAAAGATCAGTCAGTCAGTTAAGTGCCATGCGCGATACACGCTTTGGGCGATCATGTCTCGAAAGGGACATGACTGACTGGGCAGAGGATTATCCCGCAGTAGGTTGCCATTGCTTTCTGCGGTAGACTGGTTGCCAACCAAATCTATAGAACCTAATCTGTCCTGCTATTCAACCCATAGATGTAGGAAGAAGAGGTGGATTATATTAATGAGTAATTAGTGTGGGATCAGTTTACTACTTCATGACAATAGAAAACAGATCCCCCACTTTATAACCAGTAGAAAATTTGATTAAGCATCCAATTATTATATTCAGTCAGTTTAGTGCCATGCGCGATACACGCTTTGGGCGATCATGTCTCGAAAGAGACATGACTGACTGGGCAGAAGATTATCCCGGAGTAGGTTGCCATTGCTTTCTGCGGTAGACTGGTTGCCGACCAAGGCTATAGAACCCAATCTGTCCTGTTATTTAACCCATAACTGGAAGGAATAGACGGATTAATACCTTTCCCAAGGGTATTTGCGCGTAAGTGAATGCAAGGAATTCAACTGGCATTCGAACTCGGTCCTCCGATTTCTCGTTCCGAGCTGATATTCACTGCGCCACAAGGCACATCCTTGGAAAGGTATTAATTTCATTTCTCACTCTCCAGCTATGGATTAAATAACAAAACTGATAGAGTTCTATCGCCTTGCTTGGCAACGGTTCTACAGCAAAAATGATGGCAACCTGCTGCGTGAAAATCTTTTACCGAATCAGTCATGTCTTTTCGAGACATGATCGCTTATGCTTGTATCGCGTATGGCAGTTAACTGTCATGAATATATTTCTCAAAATGTGAAGTTAATTTTATTGCCCTCATATTTTTGTAGATTAGACAAATTCTAATATATAAATGTAATAATATAAATATATAATATGTCTAAATATTGTCTCCATTGTGCAAAAAAGGGAATGTCATATTGCATTAAATATTAAAGTAGAAATCAAACAGATTTTAAAATCCATAAAATTTAATTAAATTTGAATAAAAATATTGGCATCAAAATCATTTATAAAGATTTTTTCCTTCCAAAATAAATAGTATAGAACATTTCTTGCATGTGAATATGCTATTTAATTTAAATGTTTTGCTTTATAAAATATGAAAGTGCCTTATATTTTATCAATTCGTCTAGTAAATCGTGCTATTCAAATGTTGTAACGTATAATTATAAACTAGAATTAATTTTTGCATCATTAGAAAGTGTATTGTATAATCCAGAACCTATACTGGAAGCAAACCACTTGCAATCAGATAAAGAATGTATTCAGTCAGTATGTAGAAGGATGTGTCTTCTCACCAGATTATTTTAACATATATATCGAGGCCATTCTGAGAAAAAATAGAAATCTTACCAGTATTCATTTTTGGCAGCCACATATATGCTGATGATACAATGTTGATAGTAGACACACACACAAAAAACAAAAAAAAAACAAAAAAAAAACTGCAACAACATTTTTATAGAATGTAGTGAAGTAAAATGAGAAGAAATAAATAATCATCAATTTCAAGGAGACAGGATGCATGTTTGTTAGCAAAAAGAACCACCGAACATGCAAATTAAAGATTGGAGATACCAACGTGTAATATTTAAGCCACAAGAGTTTTCCTGGTAGAAACTGCACCCTATTAAGGATACTAGAATCTGGTCTGAGTTGCAACACTACAGGGCCATGCTTTGGTGCTATCAAGATGATTTGAACTAGGTGCCTAAATACGTAGTTTCGTGAACTCGATTAAATAATTTATTAAAATTATTTAATCGAGTTATTAAAATTATTTAATCGAGTACACGAAACTACGAATTTAGGCACCTTCACTCAAATGCCAAAAACAAAAGAAAAACAACAAAACAGCATATCATGATGTTAAAAGAGCTCAAACTTAATAAAAACAAAGTTTTATGATTAAAATGTTTATGCTATTATGAAGAGGAAAGATCAAATTTTGTTATTATTTTTTAGAACTTTTAAAATCCTTTCTAACATGTTCGAAATTTGAATTAAAATTTCATTTTTTGTTTTCCGTCAGCGATCACGCTATATTTCCATAAGGCGACTATTAAGAAAACCGAATCGGTCGAATAAAATGATTTTTGGGTGAGTAAATTTTCCCTGGCTCTCGACCGCCGGTCGAGTGATTTCTTTTTCAAATATCAAAGGATATATATACATTAACATTTATTTCTGTTATAATCATTTGACACCAGGCAAGGCCAAGGCCACTATTTGTGCGCAGGAGTGTATAATCAGAGAAAAAACCGAGTCAATGTGATGACTAAGAAGAGATGACAGGTGGATGGGATTTAGGGATGCGGATGTATATAGGGAAGTGGGTGAGGGTTAGGGAGATAGAAGATGGCAGTTGGCGTTTCATTCATTTTTTGGAGATTATCGTTATCAGGAAAATAAGTATTCGGGCTTGAATTACGAGAAAAGAAACTGAGTAAAAGCGTCCGTTACATTCGACTCTTCTGACGGTAAAATAGTGGGACCTAGTTGCCAATCTAGTAACACAAATAAATTCATGTGGTCAAAGAACCAGGTAATTATTTTTATCACATGGAATAATTCTGTTGAGAAGTTTTACAAGTTTAATTGTAATAGAAAATTTTGGAGTAATCTATTTTAATTTGTAACTAATTATTAAGTAAATAACCTGAATAATACTTCAAGAAACAAAAATTTCAATAAAAAGCTTGGTATGAGAATTCAATGAAAAAAATTCTGTAAATAAAATAATAAAGTTTTTTCTTAGAATTTATTCCAGTAGCTTTTAGGGATGAAACAATTGGCTAATGATCATTGCTTCTCTACAGTAAAATTCAATTAATATAGTTCTCCAACTCACCCTAAAGCAAAAAGAGGAGCCTGCATTCTAATGAATGTATCTCACAGTTTTAGATATATTAATGACAAGTAATTAAAAATTGAACTACTTGAAGGAAACTCAGCCTAGAAGAGTTCTAAAATGTATTTTAGCATTGAACAACAAATGTCGGCAGATGCTACCTGATATTCTATGGGACATCATTAAAATATAAGAATGGAACTAAGAAATGTTATTCTTTAAAATTATGTTTAGAACCAATCAAGTTAGAGGGTTGTTCATACCTTTACGATTCTTCTTCTATGTGCCCTGTCCCCTCGGGACATAGGCGATCATGGCTTTCCACGTTTAGCTATCCCTGGTGGCTCTGAGCACGCCTACTCCTGTTACACCGTGCAATCCTCGTTCTGGCATTCACCTGATTAGGTCCTTCAAATATGTTATCCGTTGCTTTCCCCTGTCTCTTTTCCCCTCTATCTGGCCTGTTAGTATCAGGTTCTCCAGGTCCTCCTCATTGCATGTCCCAGAAACTTCAGCTGTCTCTTTCTGATGCTCTGTATTAATTTCCTTTTTGTTTTAATCATTTGTAAGAACTCATCATTGCTCTCATGCTCGATCCATGATATCCGCAACATCCTTCTGTAGAACCACATTTCAGTTGCTTCAAGTTTTTCCTTCATCTTTGTCCAGCATTCACTGCCATATTGAAGAATGGACATCACGTAGCAATTCAGTACTCTCTTCCTACTTTCTAGCGAAATTGTCCTGTTTCTTAATACTTTACTCAACTTCTGGAATGCTTCGTTCGCCATGCCAAATTTCCGAAAATGTGAGCCTCAACCTTCTATGTCCAATGCTTTCTTTTCATCATATGTCAAAATGTTATGGCTCACCTCCTTTCCAAATTTGTCTAACTCAAAAGATAAATTCTATATAAAATGCATATACTGTTGAAAATCTTTATTCTTTTCCATATTAGTACATAGATATTTACATGGATCATTTTCATGGGGGAGTTTTATAAATTTAATAGCAATAGAAAATATGGGAGAATTTATAATCTTGAATACATGTACAATAATGTGTTTAAATCCTTAGTTAATGATTAAATGAATAAACTGAGTCATCAGTAAAGAAAACCTCTAATAGTGTATTGTAATTTGACATTTACTGGTACCCCAACGGTGAGAAGATACGGCAAAAGGTTGGTTCTTAAAGAAAAGCCGAAACGGATGAGGATAACAGATAACAGTTTTTGACTCTTACACCCTTTTCAACTAATGTCAAAATGTCAATCTCCCTTTGCTAGACGGTTCAAATTAAGAGGGGCATTTTAAATACGATGTATATACTACTGGAAATCTTCATACTTTTCCATATTAGTACATAGACATTTACATGGATCATTTTTATAAGGGAGTTTTATAAATTTAATAGCAATATGAAATGTTAACAGATTTTGAAACTTGAATAAATGTACAGTAATTTGTTTTAATTCTTATCTAATTAAATAGATAAACTAAAGCATATTTTAATAAACAAAACATTCACCAGAATGCCTGGATATTGAAATTTGATATTTACGCGTACACCAAATGTGACGGGATATTGAAAAATAAAAGCCAAAAGAGATGAGGTTTTTGACTCTTGCACCCTTTGGACCTAATTTCAAAATGTCATCCCCCCTTTTCATGAATGACAAACTTAAAAGATGCATAAAATATATATATTGTTTAAAATGTTCATTTTTTTCCATATTAGTACCTAAATATTTACATGGGTTATTTTTATGGAATAAATTTTTAAATTTAGTAACAATAGTAAATATGGGAGAATTTTAAATCTTGAATGCATTTACAATCAGTCAGTTAAGTGTCATACGTGATACACGCTTTGGGCGATCATGACTGACTGGGCAGAAGATTATACCGTAGTAGGCTGCCATTGCTTTCTTTGGTAGACTAGCTGCCAGCCAAGGCTATAGAAGCCAATTTGTCCTGTTATTTAACCCATAACTAGAGGGAAGAGACGATTAATACCTTTCCCAAGGGTACTTGTGGGTAAGTGAATGCAAGGTATTCAACTGGAATTCGAACTCGGTACTCCGATTTCTCGTTCCGAGCTGATATCCAATGCGCCACAACGCACATCCTTGGAAAGGTATTAATTCCATTTCTCGCTCTCCAGCTATGGATTAAATAACAAAACTGACAGAGTCATCATATGTCACTCTGTTATGACTGTCCCGTTTCCAAAATTGTCAGACTCAAAGGATGCACTGCAAATAGTATTCATTTGTACTGAAAATATTAATTTTTGTACTGAAAATATTAATTTTTTATAGTAGGCCATATAGTTTTATATGAATTATATTTTCAGAATTATTTTTTAAAATTTAACAGCAAAAGTAAACTTTGAGGTGTTTTAAAATTGGAATACATGTATAGTCATTCAGTCAGTCAGTCAACTGGTTAAGTGCCATACGTGATACACGCTTTGGGCGATTATGTCTCAAGAGAGACATGACTGACTGGACAGAAGATTACCCCGCAGTAGGTTACCATTACTTTCTGCGGTCGACTGACTGCCAGCCAAGGCTATAGAACCCAATCTGTCCAATTATTTAACCTATAACTTTCTCAAGGGTATTTGTGCGTAAGTGAATGCAAGGAACTCAACTGGATTTCGAAACTGGCAGTAAGTTGTTTTAATTTACAACTAATTGTTAAATACATGAAGTAAAACAAAAATATCAATAGCTTGTCAGAGGAGAGTTCAGCTAAATACTAATGAAAATACTACCCGAGAATAACAGAAATTACTTTTTAACCCAGCAACGTTTTCATTCGCTTAGATAGAGAAAGCTGTAAATGTTTATTATAAAGGGTATTAAGCAATTTCAAATGGCAATCCAAATATGCTCTGGGTGACCACCGTGAATTTAATCTCATCTAAAAGACGAGGCCTAAATGACAACGTTTAGTAGAGATTTTGCAATCACACAATGGGAAATACAGGGTAACTCCAAAATACGGGAGCTTTTTAACAATCCAATAAAATCAAGAATGATGAAAGAAAAATATTTTATTCAAAGTAATTGAAACCTTAAAACGTGACATTCAAGAAAGATGACAATTGACGTTGCATTTAACCTCTTGAAGATTGTAGCCATGAGGGAATCAAGTACAGAGTGACCAAAAAAATTGGGAACTTTTTAACAATCCAATAAAATCAAGAATGATGAAAGAAAAATGTTTTATTCAAAGTAATTGAAACCTTAAAACGTGACATTCAAGAAAGATGACAATTGACGTTGCATTTAACTTCTTGAAGATTGTAGCCATGAGGGAATCAAGTACAGAGTGACCAAAAAAATTGGGAACTTTTTAACAATCCAATAAAATCAAGAATGATGAAAGAAAAATATTTTATTCAAAGTAATTGAAACCTTAAAACGTGACATTCAAGAAAGATGACAAGTGAGGTTGCATTTAAGCTCTTGAAGATTGTAGCCATGAGGGAATCAAGTACAGAGTGACCAAAAAAATTGGGAACTTTTTAACAATCCAATGAAATCAAGAATGATGAAAGAAACATATTTTATTCAAAGTAATTGAAACCTTAAAACGTGACATTCAAGAAAGATGACAATTGACGTTGCATTTAATCTCTTGAAGATTGTAACTATGAGGGAATCAAGTACAGGGTGACCAAAAAAATTGGGAACTTTTTAACAATCCAATGAAATCAAGAATGATGAAAGAAAAATATTTTATTCAAAGTAATTGAAACCTTAAAACGTGACATTCAAGAAAGATGACAATTGACGTTGCATTTAACCTCTTGAAGATTGTAGCCATGAGGGAATCAAGTACAGAGTGACCAAAAAAATTGGGAACTTTTTAACAATCCAATGAAATCAAGAATGATGAAAGAAAAATATTTTATTCAAAGTAATTGAAACCTTAAAACGTGACATTCAAGAAAGATGACAATTGACGTTGCATTTAACCTCTTGAAGATTGTAGCCATGAGGGAATCAAGTACAGAGTGACCAAAAAAATTGGGAACTTTTTAACAATCCAATGAAATCAAGAATGATGAAAGAAAAATATTTTATTCAAAGTAATTGAAACCTTAAAACGTGACATTCAAGGAAGATGACAATTGACGTTGCATTTAACCTCTTGAAGATTGTAGCTATGAGGGAATCAATACAGAGTGACCAAAAAAATTGGGAACTTTTTAACAATCCAATAAAACCAAGAGTGATGGAAATGAAATATTTTATTCAAAATAATTGAAAACTTAAAACATGCCATTTAAGAAACAATAATGGAATTTTCATTTTTTAAAAATGACGTCCTGTAGATGGCGTCTTCCTGTACGAATGCTTTCTTGAAATCTGATGTTGAGATTCCTCATTGGACCATCTCAGCTGTGATACTCTGAATTTCATCTTGAATTCTTTGTTTTAATACCTCCAGAGTTCTTGGTCAAGTCGTGTACACTTTACCCTTGAGATGGCCCCACAAGAAAAAAAATCACAAACGGGAAAATCTGGCGATCTAGAGGGCCATGTAACATCACTGGATCTTGAGATCACACGATTACCGAACAAATTTTGCACTGCCTCCAATGATTGCCGTGCAGTGTGTGATGTCGCTTCATCCTATTGAAACCAGATTTCTTGAACTTATGAAAAATTGTTTAATTCAGGTGTCTTCACGTAACGATTTGCAGTAACAGTGACTGAGATCCCCTGTTCATTTAAAAAAAAATAAGATCCGATGATCCCATGTAATGAAACAGCACACCATACTGTCACCTTACTAACGTGTAAAGGGCGCTTATAAACTTCAGTAGGACTTGTGCCTGCCCAGTAATGGTAGTTCTGCTTATTTATGTAACTTGTGAAATGAAAATGGGCCTCATCTGACATCCATAACTTGCTTAGAAATTAATCTTGATCCATGGTTACTGAAATGGCAGTGTTAAATTTTGAGGCCACTGTTTCTCAGTGCTGCCACTTGCTCATGTCTGCCAATACACACTAAAAATTCCCGTTTTTTGGGTTACTCTATATTAACAAGTTTATGCCAATTCTTTTTTTTTTCTTTCTTTCTTCTTTATTTTTGAATAATGTTAAATTTAAACATTTTTAAATTTTGACTGAAAGTGACAATGAAAAATGTTTTTGGATTTAATATAATTGTTCGAAGAATTATTTTCATGACAATGATATTATTTTTTGTATAATGAATTCATTTTTGGGTTCTTTTCCTTTTGACTTGTAAAGAGACTCACCAGATCTAGACTTTAATATCTATGACTTCCAACACCTTCAGAAATCTCGATCTATGCATATAATAATTTCTCAGATCACTGATAAGGGATTCAAACAAACAAAACCTGAGCGTCTTATACAAAACGATTCTCAACGTTTTTTGACAGATGCACCCTTCTCTCCTAATGTCAGAATGTCATTCCTACATTCTAAAATTGTCTAACTCAAAAGTTGCATTCCAAATAAAATGCATTTATCAAGTGGAACCATTACATTGAGTCAATAGCTAAATCGATTTTGCTTTTTCCGCCTGAATCCATCATGCATATATACAAATCAACCATCCGTCCGTGCATGGAATACTGATGTCATATATGGTTAGGCGCACCCGTTGTTTATCTAAGTGCTCTTGACAGGCTCCAAAGGAGAATCAGTAATGTGATAGGTACCGACTTGGCGGCTCGACTCCAGCCATTTCTCCAACGACGGTATGTGGCTTCCCTCTGTCACTTCTATAAATACTTTCATGGCTTCTGCTCCAAATAACTTAAGTCACTGTTGCCCCTGCAACAGGTGTTTACTCGTGAAACCAGACCGGAAGTGGGTCTTACCCATTCACAGTTAGATCAACCAAATTCTACTCCTTCAGCGTCTTTTCTCGCACTTCCCGCCTGTGTAACTCACTTCCATATTCTTACTTTTCTGCCGGCTACAACCTCCAGGAATTTAAATGCAATGTCAATACCCATCTCTTAACCACTTGTCTCTAGTTCTTCCTACACCACCCTGTATATCTTTTCCTTTCTCTCTATCTTTGCAACTGTCATCACACTTGTATTCCCTTCCTTAACTGGTTTGTCTTTCTCTTTACTCTACTTCTATCTAATCTTTTTACTCTTATGTAGCCCCCTGCACATCAGTGGCGTTACTACCTTGTTCGGGGTGATTCGATTAAAAAAATATTATTGAAAAATCTTCACTCTTTTTCATATAATCAGGTGTATTTTTATGGATTTTAACATAGATAACTTCAATAGATTTAAAGTAGATTTTAAAACTCGAATACATGTATAGTAATTGGATTTTAGTTATTACTAACTAGCAGTATAGCCCGGCGTTGCTCGGGAGTAATGAAAGCTTTAAAACTAATCCATGGCCCTGGAGCTCAAACTCAGCCTAAAGAATATTTGTGTGAAGTTTGTTGAGAATCGGATAAAAATTGTGGATTTGTATAAAGGACATACAGAAAGATAAACAGACACACACAAACACCTTGCCTTATATATATATATATATATATATATATATATATTATCGATTTTCTTCACTATTGGAAGAAAAGCTATATATTTTATTCTTACACTCAGTCATTTAAGTGCCATACTTGATACACGGTTGGGCGATCATGTCTCGAAAGAGATAACTGACTGGGCAGAAGATTATCCCGCAGTAGGTTGCCATTGCTTTCTGCGGTAAACTGGTTGCCAAACAAGGCTATAGAACCCAATCTGTCCTGTTATTTAACCTATAACTGGAAGGAATAGGCGGATTAATACCTTTCTCAAGGGTATTTGCGCGTAAGTGAATGCAATGAATTAGGCTGGAAATCGAACTCGGCTCCCCAAATTCTCGTTCTGAGCCGATATCCAATGCATCACAACGCATTCTTACACTATTCCACAATATTCTACACAATTCCACACATTCCAGAATGACAAACTTTTGATGAAAACCTTCTGATAATTCCGATGAATATAATTCTGGATAAAACTTGTAAGTAGTCGGGAGTTTGGTTATGGCCGAGTTAAATACAAATTAACCATCTCCCTACGGCTTCAGAGGTGACCCCCGATGGCCAACACGAACACGCACCCTACGTCTTCACTGTTGACCCCGGACAGATGCGGAAAATAAAGCCTAATGGAAGGATGAATTCTTCAGATTCGCCGATCAGTGAAAGTCAAATTCAAATTTCAAATAGAATATAAAAGGTGCCATGATAAGGTATGCCGTAATGTACACTGGTTTAATCAGTTAAATGCCATACGTGATACACGGTTGCAAACAGGCTTTTCAGAGAGTTTCTCATTTAGCGCTGTAAAGATGATTTGGGGTTTAAAAGAATTGCGTTATTTACTCGAATAAATCCGGCTATTTTATTGTTATTTCAAACTGAATCCTTTAAAATGTCGAAATGAATGTTCATGTTTCGTGCACCCCTCACCCATTTACCTACGGACAACAATATAAAATAACTTTATTCTATCAACTGGCATTGTAGCGTGTGTGTATGTGTGTGTGTACTCAGTTTGGAAAGATTTATTTGAAATTTACTAAAAGTAAGTCGTGACTTTGTATTTATTTATTTATTTTGCTTAATTTTATGGTCATTTGAACGAGTGTTATTTTTTTTTGTCCTTTTTTTCAAAGAAATTTCCTTGACAGTTTAATATATTGTATCGTTTAGACAAGTAAATCATTCTCTTCTCGTGCTATCGAGGTAACTCCAAAAAACCGCTGAAAAAACAGCATAGTATGAAGGAAAAAGCCCCAAACTAAATAAAAAAAAACAAAGTTTTATCGGCAAAATGTTTTTGTTATCATTAAGAGGATAAATCAAAGTATTTCTTAATTATTTTTTTTTAAATTTTTAATTATTTCTAACACGTGCGAAATTTTGGTAGAAAATCTTTTTTTTTAGTCAGTGCGAGACCTAAATTGACGCAATGTTTATTACGTCAAAAAAACGTAATATTACGCAATACACTTTTTTAACCGTAAAAGACACATTCATTTGGAAATGCTTGCAAAAATCAAAGAATGGTTGGATTTTGATGAGAATTTCAGGATTTATTCATAATAGACTGAAATTAATTTTGAAATAATTATTTTAAAAAATATTGGGAAAAATATTTGTTTTTACATATGTTACACCCAACACCAATTAATTTCCAGAAATGCCTAAAGATTCGCCACTGCTCCCCCATAAAACCTATAATAATTAATTTCAGGAGTCATTGAGGAATGCTAATCAACTGTCTTTTTTCTTCAAGAGGTGCCAATTTTCTAAAAAGTAGGTCCGAATTCCGAAAAATGCAATAACTATTTTAAATGCTTTTATGAACAATATAAATTAAGCATATCATAATCTGAAAAGAAAAAAAAATCACTGAATAATGAATTTTTACAAGAATTATTTTCATTTAAATTTTTTTTAATAATAAATAAAGTTTAAAAAATATTTTAAAATTTATTCCTCCACCGCTCGGACTAGGGTATGGAATTAATGCAAGAAGACTATTTACTAATCGAAAATTGAAAAGCTTAATACAAATGATGGAGCCAAAGGATTTTTAAAATAATTAAAATATTTTAATTGTGTTTATTTTGATTACCCGTATTCTATTTGTACGGGTGGCCGTGAGTGATATTTATTAAAAGGTCACGTAATTCAAGAGCTGTCCTCAATGATATGAAAAAATAAGATTTATATCAAATTCGTCTTCCATACTTGGCATTTTTTGGCCGCCTACTGTAAACATATTTATGACCTCCTTGATCAATTGATGACAAATGTAATAAGACAGTAATTAAGAAAAGCTTTTTTGGGAAAGATTCGGGCAGTAAGCAAACAATTCTTGTTTCAAGTCAACTTTCATTAAATTTAAATTCGGTAATTTGAACAAAATGTGTCAGCGAGGCGTATTTTATTTTTGTTAGGTTTACGGCTTCTGTTTATAATCGATGAAAAATGGCGGAAAATTTTAAATTTTAACAACTTTTTTTTAAAACTACAACATTTTTGGTTCCGATCAATATGATTTCGGTTTGAAATACACCAGGGTATTTTGCTTACTTTAATTGCTAAATTTAATCCCTTGGCTTTCAATCAAAGCTAATTTTAAAGCTGGAAGATGACTTATTTATTTTTAAAATTTTAATTTAAATTTCGGTATGGAAAAATAAGTGAACGTACCTATATACTAACTTCTAGCCCACGAAAGGTCGAACTAGAGACCAAATCAGTCCTCCTATTTAAACCATAGATGGAGGGAGAAGCAAGGGATTAATACTTTTCCCAAGGGTATTTGCATGTAAGTACACTGGTTATTGTGCCGAAAGTAAGGACACCGATTTGCAAGGAATTGGTAAGAGCACGTGCATTGCAGAACAATTAAAGATAGGAAAGCCAACAATATTATTAAACGGACTATAATTTTTGAATAGAGTGGATGTGCGTTGTGGTGCAGTGGATATCGGCTCGGAACGAGAAATCGGGGAGCCGAGTTCGAATTCCAGTTGAATTCATTGCATTCACTTACGCGAAAATACCCTTGAGAAAAGTATTAGTCCGTCTCTTCCTTCCAGTTATGGGTTAAATAACAGGACAGATTGGATTCTATAGCCTTGGCTGGCAACCAGTCTACCGCAGAAAGCAATGGCAACCTACTGCGGGATAATCTTCTGCCCAGTCAGTCATGTCTCTTTCGAGATATGATCGCCCAGGCGTGTATCGCGCATGGCACTTAACTGACTGACTGAATATAATAGTTGGAATAATGATTAAGGCTTCTACTGGTCATAAACTGGGGGATCAGTTTATTACTTCATAACAATAGGAAACCGATCCCCCACTAATTACTACATAATAATATAATACATTTCTTTCTCCTCTAGCTATGAGTCAAATAACAGGACAGATTGGGTTCTATAGCCTTGGTCGGCAACCAGTCTACCGCAGAAAGCAATGGCAACCTACTGCGGGATAATCTTCGGCCCAGTCAGTCATGTCTCTTTCGAGACATGATCGCCCAAGCGTGTTTAAATGTATGGCACTTAACTGACTGAATACATTATTGTTGTCCAAAGATAATTATACTAAAGCAGAGTTTTCCAAAAAGGAACATTCTCCCAGGAGGGTTATTTAAGTTTTTCAGGGTGGAATATTTTAATTGTGTTAGTATTTTTATCTACAAAATAATGTTTATTGAATTACAATAGCCTGGTAATCTATTGTACATACTATACACTGGAACACATAGAGACACATATATTTTTACACACACACACTCCAACATACTATACAAAGGAACACACACACACACACACACACACACACACACACACACACACATATATATATATATATATTATAGATTATGTTTTAGAACATGTACATACTTTTTTCTACTTGGATATATATATATATATATATATATATATATATATGCAAACACAAATACATGATACAAGGCAAAAATACAAGAAGTATACGCACATAAACACACACACACACTTACACATGACACACTCACGCACGTGCGTGCACACAAACACACACACACACACACACACACACACTCACTCACACGAGAACACACGAGACCGAATACCGGATGGAAAATAATCTAGCAATAAACACGCCTCTATTTAAAGCAGCTAGACATAACATCAGGTCATAAAAAGGCGCCTACTACCATTCTGACAGAGATGCAAAAATACCACATCCTTCCAAAAGGCCACACGCACATATTAATCCATAAATTAAAGCCGATATATCATAAAACGTTGCTCACTATCACTTTAACAAAGATGCAAAAAAGCCAAATCCTACTTATATAAACCATAAACACGCACACACACATACAGGCACTAACATACATACAGGTACATAAACACACACTCACTACAATTAACGACAGCAGTAGCAGCGAAAGAGGAGCATTCATTCAAAATCATGGTCAACGAGCGGTCGTGTAATCAAGCTCTCCTATCATTTTGAAGATGAGATTCTGATCTCGAAATATTAATGAAAAATAAATAGATAATGCCCAGTACCTTCTTTACCTTCCTTTATTTTACGAAACACATTGTGATAGCCTTCAAATAACTAACCCATACTTTGAACTTTTTGATTATTGTGGTTGCCTAATTTTTTTATTTAAAAAATTAAAATATGTGTGTGTGTGTGTCCGTTACCTATAGACTCAGAAACGGCTGAACCGATTTTCTTGAAAATTTACACAGCTGTACTATAAGCGTCTGCGAGTGTTTTTAGCTAGGTTTTGTGTCGAGGTACCCCCGATAAATATCGAAAGTCGATAATCGAAAAAGTCGGGTTATAGAAGGAGTGGTCCGATTTTAATCAAATTTGATACACTCATAGACAAAGACATAAGAAACGATATTCAGAAGTTTCAAGGTTGCAGTTCTTACAATAGTACAAAAATTGATAATATATATATATATATATATATATATATATATATATAAAAGGCAAGATGTTTGTGTGTGTGTCTGTTTATCTGCCTGCATGTCTGTATTTTTTTCAGCCCTTTTATTTTAGTTTTTGCTTCGGGTTTGGCTCTAAGTAGGTATAATTGTAGTTCTTAGTCTCAGCCATGATACTGTTTACTCAGAGGACTTATTTAGCCTTCAAAATTCAGTTTACGACGAAAAAACTTATTTGATATCGATAGCAGGAAATCAAAATTTGACTTACATCTACTCATCATTCATTTTTCTTTCAGTCTACGGTTTCGCTTTAACTGGAAACAACTATTGATTTTTAGTCTTTCGTACCAACGTCCAAAGTGTCTGAGCTCCAGGACCATGGATTAGTGTTAAAGCTTTCATTACACCCAAGCAACGCCGGACTATACTGCTAGTATATATATATACAGTGTGCGATGGGTAAAAATGTCGCTATTTGCCTTGTAAAAGTTTGAAAATTAATAATAATAATAAAAGAACCGTTCTATTTTCATTTAGAATTATTCACTTGGCAATAGATACTATAAAAAGTATGAAATACTTCATTAAAAAAAAATGGGGGTAGCCTAATAATTATGGCCGGTAGTGTAGATAAAGCTTTTTGTCATGTGTGAGCTGTACCGGCGACTACAATGTTTTGTATTTCTTTAAGGCATCGACTGCCCGGAATCCTCACTTCAGTGAATCTATAGGAAAACTTTTCCAATTAATCAGAGGTCTCCAACTAGATCTGCAATCATTTATGTCATCATGTGCCATATTTTATAGATTTCTACTGAAGATACTTCTATTCTGATATTTTTTGAAGATCTTCAAAGATACATTACAATCTGCAGGGACTGCCATTTTGGTTTTTTTGATCTTTGATCGCGATGTCTGGGCGATTATTATTGTTTGCCTTTTTCTTTTCTGTTATCATAAACGCGTTGCTACGAAATTTTCATTGTGGTAATATAAAAATATTGAAAGCTGAACCGCTAACGAAGTCAGTTGAACCATATAATCTTACGTTTCCGATTTAGTATTGGTGCTGCATCGTATCATGATCGTACGGATGCGTTATGAATTGAGAAAGAATTAAAAAAAAAGGACGAGAGGCAGAAAGAAAAGAAGAGAATTCTATATGAGCGTGATAAAATGTGAAACAAAAAGAAAAATTGAAGTTTGAAATAAAACAGAAAAGAAAAAAGAAACGAGAATATGAATCAACGAAGAAGAAAAGAATGATTTTAAACGATGATAAAAAAAAACTAGAAAAGAAAGAAGATGAAAAGCAGAAAGAAAAATAGAAAAAACATTCAGAAATGAACGAAAAAATAAAAATAAAAAAGAATGGATGAAAGAATAAAACAAAAAATATTTTCAGAAATTTATAAAACTATTATAACGAGGAAAAATACATTTTAAAATATACAAAGAAAAAGAAAATAAAAAGAAAGAAAACAGAAAGAAAGAAAGAATATAAAATGAAAACAGAAAGAAAGAAAGAAAGAAAAAGAAAACAGAAAGAAAGAAAGAAAGAGAGAAAGAAAGAAAAGAAAGAAAGAAAATAGAAAGAAAACAGAAAGAAAGAAAGAAAGAAAGAAAGAAAGAGAAAATAGAAAGAAAGAAAATTGAAAGAAAGAAAGAAAATAGAATGAAAGAAAGAAAGAAAAAGGAAATTGAAAAAAGAAAGAAAGAATATAGAAAGAAAACAGAAAGAAAGAAAGAAAGAAAGAAAGAAAGAAAGAAAGAGAGAAATAAAGAAAAAGAAAGAAAGAAAGAAAGAAAATAGAAAGAAAACAGAAAGGAGAGAAAGAAAGAAAATCGAAAGAAAGAAAATCGAAAGAAAGAAAGAAAATGGAAAGAAAACGGAAAGAAGGAAAGCACGAAAAATAGAAAGAAAGAAAACAGAAAGAAAGAAAATAGAAAGAAAGAAAGAAAGAAAGAAAGAAATTTATAAAACTAGCATACCGAGGAAAATACATTTAAAAAAATACAGAGAAAAAGAGAATCAAGATTCATTGGGATTTGTTTTTAAGGGCAGGGTCCCGAAGTTCTACCCTGTTATTTAACCCATAACTGGAAGGAAGGGACGGATTAATACCTTTCCCAAGGGTACCAGTGCTTAAGTGAATGCAGGGTATTCAGCTGGAATACGAACTCAGTTCACCATCATCAAACGCTTACAGCACCATGTTTTCCCAAGCGGTCAGCCATCTAAGTACTGACCAGGCTCAACGTTGCTTAACTTCGGTGATCGAGCGAGAACCGGTGTATTCAACGTGATATCGCCGTAAGAAAGAACTACAAGAACGAATTACAAATAAACTGTCAGAAAAACAAAATGCATGGTCATCAGCCAAAAGAGCAACTCAAAATGCCAAATACAGGTGGGGGATACTAAAATCAAGCAGGTACAAAAATTTAAATACCTGGGAAGTGTTCTAACAGGAGACAGAAAATGCGACACAGAGTTCAGAAGGCGAACTGGCATGGCGAAGGACGCATTGCAGAAGCTGAATAAAATAAGAAGAGACAGGAAACTTTCACTAGAAACAAAGAAGAGAGTACTGGATCGCTATGCGATATCAGTTCTTCAATATGGCAGTGAATGCTGGACAATATCATCAAAGATGAAGGAAAAACTTGAAGCAACTGAAATGTGGTTCTACAGAAGGATGTTGCGGATATCATGGACCGAGCATGTGAACAATGACGAGGTTATGGAAAGGATGGAAACGAAAAGGAAATTAATACTGAGCATCAGGAAGTTCCTGGGACATGCAACGAGGAAGGAGGGCTTGGAGAACCTGATACTAACAGGCCAGATAGAGGGAAGGAAAGACAGGGGAAAACCGCGTGTAACGTATTGGACTGATCTTTTTGAGTGGATGGCGGAATGGGGGTTGCTTGGTGTAATAGGAGAACACATGCTGAGACCCACCAGGCATAGGGAGACGTGGAAGGCCATGGTCGCCTAAGTCCCGAAGGGACAAGGCACATAGAAGAAGGTATAATTTACAGGTCAGTTTGGTGAAACGTACTAAACGGACTTCATTGTAGAAGGTTTAGGTAACAACTGACTTAGCAAGGAGACCATCTTAAGTTTGACGCCAACTAACAAATACGAATACCCTGATGAAAGACCTTCATTGGTAAGATCATCCCCCTTATCAATGTGGGGTACAGAACACCCGGATTAAAAGGGAGAATTTAATGCGGGGTATCCTGTCCACAAAATATAACACAAATAATAAAAGTTTGTATAAAATTAGAAAATAGTATATTTAACAACATATATACAGAATAAACAATTTGTATATTTTTTGTATGATTTGATTGGTAGAAAAAATGTCTTTTAGATTTAAGAGAGTGTGGTTTGAACAAAAAATGTGTCTGTTTTTCGCTGTCGGCAATTCAACAGAGAACGGCTGTGAATGCTGGACAATATCATCGAAAATGAGGACAAAACTGGAAGCGGCCAAAATGTGGTTCTACAGAAGGATGCTACGGATATCGTGGACTGAGCATACAAGCAACGACGAGGAGTTAGAAAGAATGGCAACAAAAGGAAATTGATGCTGAGCATCAGGAAGAGACAACTGAAGTTCCTGGGACATGCAACGAGGAAGGAGAGCCTGGAGAACCTGATACTGACTGGACAGATAGAAGGAAGGAGAGACAGAGGAAGGCAGCGGATAGCATATTTGCAGGGTCTGATCAGGTGGATGACGGAACGGGGGTTGCCAGGAGCAACAGGAGCAAACATAGTAAGAGCCACAAGAGATAGGGAGATATGGAGAACCATGATCGCCTACGTCCTGAAGGGACAGGGCACATAGAAGAAGAAAAAGAAGTAATGTTTGTTTCTCTTTTTTTTATGTATCCGCCTCTAAGTAGGTGGAAAAGGAGAGGGTCGGTCAATTTAAGATGAAAAAGAGAGTGAGTGGGAAATAATCGAAGAGAGAAAAAAAGGATCAAATAGAGACAGTCGTAGGTAGCAGAATTTCCATGTGACCGGCTCTAGATAAGCATTTTCTTCCTCAGGTGTGAAAATAAATTTGAGTGACGTCATATATCAATTTTTGATTTCCTATCTAATCAGGATCCAGAATTTTACTCTTCACAATGACTTGTAAAATTTTCCTTGGTTTGGGTTTTTCCAAAATGTTTTTAGTCGTTTAAATCCGATGTTGCGGATGTGCAATTTTACTTTTCACACTGACTTGTGAAATTTGCCTTGGTTTGGAGTTTTTCCAGACTTTATAAGATTTAACTCTCATGAACATCGAGTGAACTTAAATTCAAAACTATTTAACGGCCAGTTTGTAACATGCACCTGACGATTACAGGACGCCTGAAACTATATATATAATATTATTTATTCATAAATTATAACATGGGTATGTTACAATATCACTACAAAAGTAGTTATTTTGTTTCAACACTTTTGTGTCTTGTGATAAAAGAACCATCACATCACTTGACAAGACACAAAAGTGTTGAAACAAAATGGCTACTTTTGTAGTGATATTGTAACATATCGATGTTATAATTTATGAATACATATTATCAGCTCTACTTTTGTATTGAGCACATTTTTAAAATTAGTGTTTCTTTGGACAAGGAATATTATTCCAACAATACTTATATATATATATATATATATATATATATATATTTTGGATTCAGCCGCCAGTAGTAGCCAACTTGTGAATACTTCATGCATTGTGTGGTAAGATTGAGTGTTGAGAACTTTTTTTCCCCGTTAATTCTCATTTCATCTTTTAATCACGATTTAGAAAATACCAGAAATTAAAAACTTGATTAAGTCTGGGCCAAACCGGTTGTTTTTTCTTTGTCTTAGTTTTTAGTATGTCACCGAAAATCCTATTATTCATTGCTATTATAAAATTCTGCACCGTGAAGAATCTTTTCATATATATATATATATATATATATATATATATATATATATAACGAGAAATCGGGGAGCCGAGTTCGAATTCCAGCTGAATCCATTGTATTCACTTACGCTCAAATACCCTTAGGAAAGGTATTAATCCGTCTCTTCCTTCCAGCTATGGGTTGAATAGCAGGACAGATTGGGTTCTATAGCCTTGGTCGGAAACCAGTCTACCGCAGAAAGCAATGGCAACCTACTGCGGGAAATCTTCTGCCCAGTCAGTCATGTCTCTTTCGAGACATGATCGCCCAAAGCGTGTATCACGTATAGCACTTAACTGACTCCAATTGAAGGCACGAATACGGTGATTAGAATTTTACTGTCAATTTCTTAGATTGTGTATTGCTAAACATATCTGTCTCCCCCATATATTTTTTTTAATCAAGAATTTGAAACTTCAATATGGATTAAAAATTGAGAAAATTTTCATGCAAGATTCTGTTGAAAATTTTTCAAAAAGAATCCTTTTTCTCAATTTTAATTTCAAGAACCAATGGAGAAAGTGTTTTTCTAACCTCCCCTTCTTTGATCGAATTCAGTTTGCTCGGTAAGTTGACTCCACACACGAACTTGTAAAAAAACTGTTTTTGTTTAACTAGACAAAATTAGATTATTTAGTTCGTAAGCGCTTTGGATGCAGTGAAGAACATACTTGGGATGGAATAATTATTAATTATTCCTCTTATGAGCCTTCACTGGTAGAAAATGATATTCTTGCTCACGGTCTGGAATATTTTGTCCCTTTCCCTATGCCCGAACGTGAAAAGATATTTGCAGAGTTTGAGGTTCTATTTGCTGAAGCTTATAGACTGTCCCCTTGCTTTGCTGTGATTTTGAGTGACCTTAAAGCAAAACTTAATTATTTTGCTTATTCTTTTGTTGGTTCTTCTGTTTCGGATACAGAGTCAAAATGGGGTAAACAACACAGCCGGATAGTTACGAAACATAAGAAAGAACTACAATCTTGTGATTATGAAACCTGATAAAGGTGCCGGTGTAGTGTTACAGGATCATTCAGATTATGTTTCTATGATGCTCTGTATTTTAAATGATACATCTAAATTTATGAAGTTAGGTCCATTTCAGACCCATGACAGTACTGTGTCTGTTGAAGCTAAATGTCAAAGACAACTACTAAAGTGGGTTAACAGTAGATTATTAACATCTGATATAACAGAGTTAATTAGACCTACTAGGTCTCTTCGTCCCCGTTTATATGGGTTACCAAAAGTCTATAAGAATGGTGTCCCATTACGACCCATTTTATCTATGATTGAGTCATTCCCTCCTCGACGCCATTAGATCCCAATTTGGCATGTATGTCGATGACACAACAATCTACTCTCGCATCGATCAAAAACCAGGTGTGGACGACAAAGTGAACCTCGCTGCCGTACTTGAAAAGGACCTCCAATCCGTAATGGCCTGGCGTAGGAAATGGCTGGTAAATTTCAATGCCTCTAAAACGAAGCTGCTATCAACTAACCACCATAGACAATCGCATCTACCTCCCATTAGCATGGGACAGGCTAGCCTCCCAGAGAGTAAAATACTACGCCTCCTTGGCCTTACACTTTCGGCGAACCTCAAATGGAATGACTATATCGAATCCATTGCCAAATCTGCTGCTATGAAAGTCGGTTCTCTGTGCAGGGCCCGGAAGTTTTTCCCACCTGAATCTATTCTGCACATATACAAATCTACCATCCGCCCGTGTATTGAATATTGCTGCCATATCTGGTCGGGTGCCCCTGCTGCTCTCCTTGGGCTTCTTGACAAAATACAAAGGAGGATCTGTAACGTGGTTGATACTGACTTGGCAGACCGGCTGCAACCACTCTCTAACCGGCGTGATGTGGCTTCCCTGTGCCTCTTCTACGAGTACTTTCATGGCTTCTGTTCCGATGAGCTTAGATTACTGGTGCCGCCTAAGCACGAATTTACACGAGATACTAGATTAGCAACTAGGTCCCACCTTTTTACAGTTAAACAAATAAGATGTAACTGTAAATTCTACTCCAACAGCTTCTTTTCTCGCGATTCCCGCCCGTGGAACTCTCTTCCACAAGTCTGCTTTCCCGACAGCTATAATCTCCAGGTGTTTAAATGTAGGGTCAATAGACACCTCCTATCATCCTAACTCCCAATTATTCTCAGAACACTCTCATCTACCCAACCCTCATTCTCGGTATCCCTATCCGCCTATCACCCACCCTCTGACATTTCCTATATTTAATCATCCTTTCTCCACTCTACGTAGCCCCCTGCGCAGTAGTGGCAGTGATATGCCTTACTCGGGGTGAAACGCTTATTAAAAAAAAAAAAGAATCCCAGCATAAGGTTGCTTGTTGGTTCTCTAAAGTGCCTCAACCTGTATCTTTGCACTTTCATAGTTGTTGTATAAAAGATTCGTTTACATTTGTGGAATCTATCCAAAATTTTTCTCTCAGTAGTGATTTCATGTGTTCGTTTGATATTTGTTCTTTATTCACTAACTTTCCTTTATTTTAGACAATAGAGATATGTTGTGACATAGTGTACCGTTCCTCTTTTTCTCCTTCAGTTTTTTTCGGAGAGTGTGTTTGTTGATTTGATGAAGTACGCCACCTCGTCTGTTGAATTCAGTTTCAACGATGTTGTTCATCGACACATTGATGGGGTTGCGATGGCTTCTCCTTTGGGTCCATCGCTGGCTAATATTTTTGTTGGTTATTGTGAGACTTTGATTTTTTTTCTCTCGCAATGTTCGTCTTTTAATCGATATATGGATGAAACTATTGTATTTTTAATAATGATGACGAAGACGACAATTTTCTCACTCTTTTAAATTCTGTTCATCCGTCCTTACAATTTACTGTTGAGGAGTCAAATTGCTGTCTTTTCTTTTTGGACATGCTTGTACATAGCAATTGTACTGGCTTTTTGACTTCAGTATGTAGAAAAGATACCTTTACTGGATTATATATACGTTGGGATTCATTTTGCCCGCACCAACGTAAAGTTAATTTAATTAAAACTTTGACTTCTAGGGCTTTGAAAATTTGTCCCAGTTCCTTTCTTCACGGTGAAGTAGACTTCATTAAGATGACATTTTCCAAAAATGAATATCCTTTGGGCATTTTGGATTTCGTTATGTCACATATCATCGATAATTTTTATAAGGTTCAGTTACAAGTAGTTAAAAAAATGTCCAATTTGATTACGACTACCTTACATTGGATCAGATTTTAACTAGGCGAATTTCTCAGTCTATTGGCAAATCTTATTTTTCTGCCAATGTCCGTGTAATAAAATCACTCAAAACTGAAAATGTATTCAAAAATGTTTTGCTGGGAATAATTTTTTCCTTCAAAAATGTATTATTGGAAATATTTTTCTTTAAAAAATGTATATTTATTTCTATAAAAGTTTATTTTTATACTTTCATAATGTTTTGACCCCAGTTTGGGAGTTAACTATTTGCTCATAGCTGGGACCCTAACAAGTGCTACCGCTCCGGATCAGGGTGGACCTGGTAACAACAGAAACTAAGAGGTGGTTCCATGTTCCTCACAACCTCCCAATCAAAGGTTTTGCTGCCGGATGCAGTTTGCCGTCATGCCCAGGACCACATATCAAAGAGAAGCCAGTAATAGACCTGATATGTCTTACCACTCGACCACAGAAAATTTCATTGTTTAACAAAATCGACATAAGCCATGCATCCATAAGTTCCCGATTTCTCACAATATTCATATTTGCTGCAGTTTGTATCCTTTATAAACAAAGGTAAATAAAGACAATATTACGAAATATTACGGAAAGTTGCGAAATGGGAATAACCGACATATTTATTTAAATTTATATATATATATATATATAAGATGACAATTTATCCCTCTCTCCCTATATCTATCTATCTATCTATCTATCTATCTATCTATCTATCTATCTATCTATCTATCTCATCTCAGTCTGTTCATGATCTATCTATCTATCTATCTATCTATCTATCTATCTATCTATCTCAGTCTGTTCATGATCTATCTATCTATCTATCTATCTATCTAACTATCTATCTATCTATCTATCTATCTTTCACAACCTCCCATTTAGAGGCCTTGCTGCCAGATGCAGTTTACCGTCATACTCAGGAACTTTCTCTCATGTGCCTTCACTAAACAGAAAACAATAAAAATATTTGAAATTATCATGTATTTGTTTTTGTTTGTTTAATTTTGAAACACACAATAATATCAAAATCGAAGAAACTAGGCATTGAGATGAGAATACAAATTGCGTTCTTTTTTTCAAAGAAGGCTACTCTCAAAGACAAATTACCAAGAAGTTGAATATTTCTGGACATGCAACGAAATATTCGTTACAAAATCGGTTAAAAACTAAGGCAAATGTTGGCAGAATATGAGCCGGAACACTAAAATTGACAACATTTGCTGAAGATGAAACACTTTTGCTGAAGATGAAACACATTTGCTGAAGATGAAACAATTTTGCTGAAGATGAAACAATTTTGCTGAAGATGAAACACTTTTGCTGAAGATGAAACACTTTTGCTGAAGATGAAACAATTTTGCTGAAGATGAAACACTTGATTACTGAAAGCAAAATAAATAGAAACGACGTTAGTTGACAGCTGAAGCTAATTCCTTTTGACAGCAACGAGTGTCGCTCTCAGCTGTGACAAATCGAATTAGATCAGCGGATTCTGGGGGTGCATAACCATCCAGAAAATCCTGTTATCGAAGAGGAATAAGCAGAAAAGATTATTAGGGTAACAAACATACGAGTTGAACATTTAACGAGTGGAAAAATGTTTGAAGTTTTAGGAAAGTCTATGTTTAAAAAAATAAGGTACGCAGATAATACAGTGCTGATAGCAGACACGGAAAAGAAAGTATAGCCCAAAATGCCAAATACAGGTGGGGGATACTAAAATCAAATTTAAATACATGAGAAGCTTTCTAACAGAAGACGGGACTCTATATACATATAAAAAGCAATCGGAGTCTAACCGTACTGATGAGCTGTGATATGGCGAAACAGATCTGTCTGCGGATGACAATATATATATATATATACTTTCCGTCTTCTGTTAGAAAATATTTAGTACTATATATATAAATCTATTATATCGTGCAAAAGTCAATTCATTTACAAATCAGATCTTCCACAGTGAACTAAAAAACATAAAACAGACACTCATCAATAATAATTTTCCCAACTACATAGTTGATGAACAAATTCGTTATTTTCTTAAAAAGCTTAACATGGAAAATGCAACACATGATACTAGCCCAACCAATCCCAAACATATCACTCTCTTATACCGTAGCCAGATGCACTCCAACTACCAACTAGATGAAAACATCCTAAAAAAAAATCATAAATACTAATATTTCTTCGACAGACTCTAACAAAAGAATTAAGTTTATTATATATTACACTAAATCCACTACATCTAATTCATTCGTCCGCAACGACTTTTCCACACCGTTAGTGATTTGCAAAAAACCAATGTAGTATATAAATTCATATGTCCATTTAAAGAATGTATCTCTAACAACCTCAATAATATCTACATTGGCCACACTACAAATTCGCTCAACGGCCTCTGACGTTGCACTTAAATGAAAATTCAAATATATTCCGTCATTTAAAACAACACGGTTAACAACGCACACTTCTGAGAAAAACGCTCGTTGATAACACGTACATACTTAAACAAGAACATAATAAACAGAAACTAAAAATCCTCGAAGCAATCTACATTAAACAATTTAAACCTGGTTTGAATACAATCAATTTCGATATTTCCAATAACGTACTCAAATGCCTGTAATCAGATTAGGGACCACAACGCCACTATTTTGTCACTGTCTTCGGCCATCCGCCACGGTAGGGATGGACTTATATTTTCAATTTAATTCTCTTTATTGTTAATAACTTAAATGTTCTATGTTTACTGTGTGTTAATATTTATTCTTTGATAATGGCTTATGTGAGCCGAAAGCTTAGACCCGATAAAAAAATCAACAATTACTGTGATTTTTTGTTGTCTTTCAACGATATTACCATCAAGTATATCAGACGGTATGAACGGATCCTACACAAAATTAATAGACAAAACTTGTCTATATTATTCAATGAAACCTGCATAAATATTTATATATATATATATATATATTACGGAAATTAACGAAGATTAACGAAACTTGGTTATAAACACAGTACTATATATATATATATATAATGGATTCTCCCGTCGCGTTCAACGTATGAGGGTCCAACCTTTTTCCAGCACGACAACCTCACAGAGATTTGTTTATAGTGGTGAAGGCATTGTGTAGTACCATCCACACTTCTTGGAACTGCTGATAACAAACAATTGGTGCAGATTGACTGCCACAAATCGCACGAACAGCAGACCTCAATTATTTAACCCATAATTGGAGGGAACGAACGGATTAATACCTTTCCCAAGGGTACCAGTGCGCAAGTGAATGCAGCGTGCTCGACTGAAACTGGAACTCGGCTCACCGATTTCCCCTTCCAAGCCGACATCCACCGCACCCCAACGCACATCCATGAATGCTAACAGCACCTGGTATTCCCAAGTGGTCACCCACCTAAGTACTGACCAGGCTCAACGTTGGTTAACTTCGGTGATCGAGCGGTATATATATATATATATATATATATATATATATATATATATATATAGTACTGTGCAAAAGTATTAGGACAAGAACTGTTTTATCTTTTATGAGGCATCAAAATAAAGTTTAAAATCACCCCTGTCCTAACACTTTGGACACTACCAGTAGTGTACAAAACTATTAGGACAGGTGGGATTTTCCTACAAACCTCACCGAAATTCAAATACAGGGGGAAAAGCCAAATCTTTGTAAGAATTATTTAACTAAAAATGGAAAAGAAAGGAAGGCTTCGAAATTTGAATTGGCCCCTACGAAGCCCTGATCTCAATCCTTATGAACATCTAGGGGATATTTTAAATAAAAATTGATGAAACTAATGTTAATTTTAATACACACTTTGGGAACAAATACAAGCTGATTGGCAGGAGCTACCATTAGATACATGGAAGAAGCTTGTGATGTCAATGCCTGACAGAATGAAGGCTTTGATCAAAGCAAAAAATATCAAAATATTAAATAACAAAATATTAAATTTATTTTGTAACAAATATTTTTTAAAGCATTTGTTGAGTAAATGAAATAAAATTACTTGAATTAAATTGTTTATTTTCTGTCAATATGCCTCAGAAAAGATAAAATAGCTCTTGTCCTAATACTTTTGCACAGTACTGCATATATACATATATAGAGAGAGAGTGAGATATCTATCTATCTATCTATCTATCTATCTATCTATCTATATATGTGTGTGTGTGTGTGTGTGTGTGTGTGTGTGTGTGTGTGTGTGTGTGTGTGCACGAATTTGTTGAAAATCTATCTCAATAAAAATGGTTATGGTAATGGGTAAATGCGTTTTTGACAATTAAAATTATGGAAAATTTAACTGGATATATATTTTCTTTTCACAATTTTTTTTTAAAACCCAGAATTAGCTTTTGTTTAAAAACTTGTCAGGCTCTCAAAATAGATGCAAAAAATGATAAATTTTGAAAACTAGAAAAAGTTGACATTATTATCAATACAATTTCCATTGGAAATTCACCAGAGCGTTTTACTTGGTAGAAAGAGTAAATCTAATTGTTTAGCTTTCAATTTAAGCTAAAAATTAAAGATTCAAGCCAGCTTCTTATTTATCAAAATTAAGTTTTAAAACCTAGGAAATACGAATTACATATATATATATATATATATATATATATATAGTTTTTGGTCATAATTAAATCAGACCAGTACACAGTTGTATAAAAAAGGGTTAAATACAATTATATTCTGAATGTTTTGAACATTTTTCCTTCGTAAACGAGTTATTACGCAACCCAGGTTTCTACCTTTCGATATCTTCAGGCGAGTTATAATAACTAATGTTACCGTTTTTTTTTTTGAAAAACCTAAATATCAACGTACAAAGCAAAATCATTAATAAGGAATGTAACTGTAGAGACAAAAATGAATGTCCGTTTCAAGGACTTTGTAATACAAAAACGAGTTATTTACAAAGCAAAATTACATGAGTTAAATTGTCAAAACATAACACATTTGGGATCAACCAAAGACACTTTTAAGACTAGATGGAATAATCATAGGTCTACATTTATACTAGAAAACTTTTAAAACTCTACAAAATTGTTTAGCCACGTGCGGATATTAAAATTAAAATACGGAAAAGACCCAGACATAAAGCGGAGTATAAAAGAAACAGCCAAGCCTTACAACGGTGACAGGAAGAAAAGTTAGCAATTATGTTATTCTCAAAGAAAAAAGAAATTACTAAATAACAGAACAGAAATTTGACCATACAAACAAATACCTATTAGGATCATACAATGATGGATGAAATCGTTATAAATTCCCTGATTTTTAAACTGCTCATTCATATAAAAAATATGTTACGTTGGCGTTTTCAAAACGACGGTAACATCACTTATTATAAATCGCGTGAAGACACTGAAAGGTAGAAACCTGGGTTTCTTAATAACCGGATTACAAATGAATATATATATATATATATATATATATATATATATATATATATATATACGTAAGAAAAATTAAGGCAGACACGTTA
This sequence comes from Ascarosepion bandense, assembly GCA_037127315.1. NCBI lineage: Eukaryota > Metazoa > Mollusca > Cephalopoda > Sepiida > Sepiidae > Ascarosepion > Ascarosepion bandense. Next base: position 2,475,041 of record JBBBDQ010002134.1, on the reverse strand, counting down.
TTTTATGGTAAATCGGAAGTATGGGCTTATTTCATGCGAACCATCATAAATCCTTTGTAAAATAAAGATAGAAGCTGATGATGGTTCGCCTGAAATAGGCCCACACCACCGATTTATCATGAAATAACGTGTTTGCCTTAATTTTTTTATATATGATCTATCTGTATTTATATACATATATATTTAGAGCTATCTTAGAGAGTTATCCTACCACTGTATGTACAGGACACTCCTTTGGATTCTTCTATACCCACACTGCATGCTGATATAATGAATTGGAGCACACTAGCTATTGGGCGTGTTTATACGCGCTAAAAAGCCTGCCTTCTTCTACTGGACGCTCGTGACCTAGGCGTAGAATCGCCGACTAACGCCGATTCGGTCGGGTTTCAATCCCGAGTCAGGAAGTGGCCGGAATCTAAGCCGTACTGATGAGCTGTGATACAGCGAAACAGATCTGTCTGCGGATGACTATAGTATATATATGTATATATATATATACATGTCAAGCTAAAGAGGACCCAAGGTTTAACGATTTTGAGTTCCCTGGCATTTGTTTTTTTTATAAACAGTACTCAATACAATAAATATTGTAGAACTTAATATAATCATATAATTATGAATTAAAAGTACATTGCGACACGGATATTTCTATGTTTCGAGATAGAATCTCGTCATCATGTTGCTTATGAAAATGATTTATATTTAAATACAAGAAACCATCGGTTTGCTTAAAAGTCTACCTACTTCCACCGAACGCCCATAGCCCAGGGGTAGAGGCACCGACTGATGCCATTTCGGTCGGGTTTCAATCCTGGGTAAAAAAGCAATCGGAGTCTAACCGTAATGATGAGCTGTGATACAGCGAAACAGATCTGTCTGCTGATGACAATATATATATTAGAAATTTTAAAAAAAGTTATACGGTTGTCTCACATTCTTCAGGCGATTTCAATGCCAAGTTAGCCTATTCTTTATTTTGAAGAGGCTGTGCAATAAGCTGGGAATCCGCATGAAACTTGAATTCTCGGGAAAGCAGCCATGTTTTAGTACCGTATGTTTTATATTTTATATCTTGTTTCTGTTTATATAATTTTCTTCAACCACTAACCTTATGCAGTCTTTATTTGATTCACTAAAACATGCATGCACACACGCATGTACATACACACACACATATAAATATATATATATGTGTGTGTGTGTGTGTGTGTGTGTGTGAAAAATATAATAATATATAATATATATATATATATATATATATATATATATATAATTTCAAGTGAAAAGGACTCCAGTTTTTTTTTTTTTGAGTGCTCTGGCATTTATTTTATTATAAACAGTGCTGAATATAATGAGTATTATAGGGCTTAATATAATTTTTATTTTTTTAATCATATCACCCCGAGCAAGGCGGTAACGCCACTGATGTGCAGGGGGCTACGCAAGAGCGAAAAGATTGGAAAAGAGAAAGCCGGAAACCACATCCTAAACAGGGAACAAGGTATGAGCTTCTTCACATGTTCAATAGACTTGGGTGGAGAGTGAACCGGGCGATAGTTTAGTCTATCTACTCCAGTTGAAAAAAAGAAAAAAAAAGAAAAAGTGAAAAGACTGGAAAAGAGAAAACCGGAAACCACATCCTAAACTGGCAACAAGAGATGAGCCTCTTCACCTGTTCAATAGAAGTGGGTGGAGTGTGAACCGGGCGATATAATATAATATAATTATATGATTATGTCAATTTTACATTGCGACATGGAAATTTCTATGTTTCGAGATTAATTCTCATCATCAGGCAATGTTGCTGTGGTTGTGCAGATGAATTACATTTAAATAACAAATACTTTCGGTTTACTGTGAATGTATGTAGGTGGTTTTTGTATGTGTGTGTGTGTGTGTGGCTAATCATAATGGAGATTCCCCAAACCCCAAAGTGAATCTCCATTCTGATTAGCCACACACACACACACACACACACACACAAAACACCCACATGCATTCACAGTAAACCGAAAGTATTTGTCATTTAAATGTAAATCATCTGCACAACCATACCAACATTGCCTGATGATGAGAATTAATCTCGAAACAGAAATTTCGCAGAACCATAGAAATGTCGCAATGTAAAATTGACTTAACCATATAATTATATTATATTATATATATATATATATATACTAATACTAATAATATATATATATATACAAATAATATATATATATATACTACTACTAATAATAATAATATATATATATATATATATATATATATATACTACTAATAACATATATATATATATATATATATATATATAATATAATAATATATATATATATATATATATATATATATATATATATACTAATACTAATAATATATATAAAAGAGACATGATGATTCAGGAGATGAGAAAAGAAGTAGACCAAAAAAGACTCCAAAAAGCAGTCCAGCAGAGCCAGCAAGGGCAATGGACAACGTGGGAGAATGCACTCCAAAGAAGTCTCACTTGGAATGACATTTGGCACATGGCCCCTCTCAGGATCAGCTTCATTCTCAGAGCTGCATATGACCTTCTGCCCTCATATGGAAACCTGGTGAAGTGGGGAAAAACAGACGATCCTTCATGCCCCCTCTGCCATGAAAAACAAACAGTAGAGCATGTCCTAAGCTCATGTAAAGTAGCCCTGGCTCAAGGAAGGTACACATGGAGGCACAACCAAGTGCTCAAAGAGATTGTACAAGTAGTCTGGGCTAGTACCAACACCAGAAAAGGGAAAATCAGGATTCCAAAAGCATCCGCAACATTCTTCACGGCAGGAGGCAGCAAATCATGGCCAAGAACAACAGTACCACTTGGAACATGCAGGCAGAGCATGCTGGACGGGGCAGATGACTGGGAGTGCACTGCAGACCTCCCAGAATGGAAGAGTCACCCAGAGATCATCAGCAAGAGTGGCATGAGACCAGACATAGTAGTCCACTCTCAGTCAGCCAAGCAGCTGATTATAATAGAACTCACAGTGCCATATGAGAACAGAATGGAGGCAGCTCAAATCTATAAGACTGAAAAGTATGCTGATCTGGCAAACAGCCTGAGGAGAGAAGACTACCAGGTCAAAGTCCTCACTGCAGAAATTGGAGCTAGGGGGTTTGTAGGAGCGTCTGCATACAGCCTCATGAAACAGCTCTCAGTTGCAGAGAGGGAAAAAACCAGAGCCCTGAAAGCAATGGCAGAAGCGGCAGAGAGGTGTTCAAGCTGGATCTGGTCAAGGAGGAATAAAAGTGAAATTCATAAGGCTTAATTTTCCTACAAATATCAGGTGTACCTTTGGCTAAGTGGTTAGTGCGGGGGTCTTTGAGTGAAAATGAGCCTATCCAGAAGGTCACGGATCCTATCCGTGGCTCGTCCTGAAAAAAAAAAAAGAAAAAAAAAGGGCAGCAGAGGGACATCCGGAGTCATGAACCGGCTGTGGCCTAACCCCCTAGAGTGTCAGGAGATAAGGGCCGAAACACTTGCTTGACGGGGGCTTCTCTTCTGAGGACTCTCTGCTGCCACGCTCTCCACGAGTTTCTTTCTACTAGATATATATACTAATACTAATAGTATATATATATATATAATAATATATATATATATATATATATATATATATATATATATATATATATAAACTAATACTAATAATATATATATATACTAAAACTAATAATATATATATACTAATACTAATAATATATATCTATATATACTAATACTAATAATATATATATACTAATACTACTAATAATATATATATACTAATACTAATAATATATATATATACTAATACTAATAATATATATCTATATATACTAATACTAATAATATATATATACTAATACTAATAATATATATATATATATACTAATACTAATAATATATATATATATATACTAATACTAATAATATATATATATATATACTAATACTAATAATATATATATATATATATAACTAATAATATATATATATACTAATACTAATAATATATATATATATATACTAATGCTAATATATATATATACTAATACTAATAATATATATATATATATACTAATGCTAATAATATATATATATATACTAATACTAATAATATATATATATATATATACTAATACTAATAATATATATATATATATATATATATATACTAATACTAATAATATATATATATATATATAACTAATAATATATATATATATATATATATATATTATACTAATAATAATATATATATATATATACTAATGCTAATATATATATATACTAATACTAATAATATATATATATATATATATATATATATATATATATATATTTAATTTCAGAAACTATAACATGCAGATGTTATAATATCGCTACAAAAGTAGCTATTTTGTTTACACCTCGTTTTAAATAATCAATATTTATTTGTAATTTACTTGGCTTTTCACCCTGTATTTGAATTTCAGTGAGATTTTTAGGAAAATAACCCCTGTCCTAATACTTTTGCACACTACCGGTAGTGTGCAAAAGTGTTAGGACAGGGGTGATTTTAAACTTTATTTTGATGCCTCATAAAAGATATAATAACTTTTGGCCTAATACTTTTGCACAGTCCTATATATATATAGTTTCTTCTTGTTTAAATTAAAGCACAGGATAACGGCTGCTCCGTAATCGACGAATTCGATATATATCTTAGCGTTCGCTCAATATCTAATCTATGCAGCAATATTCTCAAACATTATCGTAAATAGTTATAAAACCTTTCAAGCTACTACAGTTTCCCCACTCAGATCTTCACGCTGATTTTGTTATATTAATAAGTCTCTCTTCAGAGAGAGGTAGCAAAAATTCGTTTTATAAAAAAAGTGGGTATTTCAAAAAAATTATTTGGAACACGGAAGTAGAATACATTCTTGGAAAATTGGAAAATTTTTGGCCACTCCTGTAGCCTACTTCAGTGCTTGTTATCAGATATTATTTTTTAAAGTGTTATTAAAAATATACAAGTTAAAAAACCCTTCCTTAAATAGCATATAAGTTTGCAGGAGTGGCTCACAAATTTTCTAAATTCACCAAAGTTCTGTGTTCCCAGTTATCAGAAAAAATATATAAATCATAGAAAAAACAAAACAAAACAAAAATACTTGCCATATATACCTGATAGAAATAGGGTGCAACATATATACCTCACCACTTTTTAAACTATCAGCTGGTAGGTGCTAGTGAACTTTGGCATGTGGCAATGGTGTGTTTGTCGAGCTAATGTATTACCATTATGTGCGAGGTATTTCTGGGGGGTATATATTTTTTTAATAATATGTGTTTGAATGTAGAGTCAAACGTAGTTCGTTTAGTTTCTTCTCCCCACATATATATATATATATATATATATATATATATAGAGAGAGAGAGAGAGAGAGAGAGGGAGGGAGATATGGGAGAGAGAGAGAGGGAGAAAAATGAAGCCGAAAATGCAAATGGTGACCTTTAGGAATATTTATTTTGCGTACATTTCTGAGATTTAAGATTTCCAAGAGCTAATTGGAGATGGAAAAACGTGTGATGAAGCTGGTGAATTCTTTCCTTTTATGTCATAAAAGAAATTCTCAGAATCTGGTTTAAAGCGCAGCCTGATTGGTTTATAATGATCATGTGATCAGGTACAGTAAATCTTGTGCGAAGAAAAATAATGATCATAAGATTTAACTCTCAAAAATTTGAAACTTCACAATTCAGTAAGCGTGGCTAATGGCAGTGAAGTTAATGACAATAAGTTGTAAAGTAGTTCAAGTGACGTGAATTCCATTTTTATTGGACCTTAATGGCAACCCCCATACCTTCAATGTAGGTAGATTAAATTTGTGTGTGTGTGTATGTGTTTGTGTGTGCGTGTGTGAGAATCTATAATTTCAATGTTGCTACTTACGTAGTTTTTCAGAATGTGAAAGATATATATATATATATATTTTAATTTTTTAATTTTAATTTATTTTTTTTTGCGAACCCAGACGATGTCAATTTTATCTTTTCTTATTTATTTTATTTTATTTTATCTTTTTCTTTTTCTTTTTCTTTTTCTTTTCCTTTATTTTTCCTTTTTATTTTTATTTTATTTTTTAATTTCTTTGCAAATCTATTTAAAAAGGAAAAGTAGACTAATTTTTCTCCAGTTTCTGAAGGGATTTTTCTGTTGCTGAGGTGATGTGTTATCCCCCGTGGGGATCTTCATATCGAAATGGCCATTCAACATCTTTGAATTAATTCTTTTTTAATATATATATATATATATATATATATATATATACTGGACTCTGACATTTTTCTGCTTTTCTCCGGTTAAAGAATTTAAAAAGTGATCATAGTTTTATTGATACGAGATTTTTTTAGCCATTCTTCGAATGTTGTACTATTTAAGATACAAATTCTATATTATCAAACAATTCACTGAAGCACAAAATGTACATTTACACACCGGTAGAATGACTAAAAATATTTCAAAAAATAAACAGACCAAGGCAAATTTCACAAGTCAGTGTGAAAATTAAGATTCTGGATTCTGATTGAATAGGAAATAGCAAATTGATCTATGGCCCCGTTCATTTATTTTTAACACCTCAAAAATGGGTTTACGTTTCGAGCCTAACACTTGACCTGATCTAAGTACTTATTCACGCTTCTTGACCGACCAAAGACAGTCCAATGAAAACATAGATCTGATAAGGACCTAGTCGCAGTGTAAGGGAGAAGTTTCAAAACGCCGAAACTGACATGTCTCGTCGACATACACTCGTTCTTCCTCTCCTTCCTATTTTTCTTTCTTCGTCTTCTCACACGCCGTCAACGAAACAACAACAACAGAACTGACTCTTAAAAACCTAACGTCCGATAAGTACAATTTTCACTTTTTCGTCGGCTATAAAATAGAAAGGAACAGAAACTTTATTAGAAACCTATTAATCTTTCTACATACACACGTTCTGCTACTATTAACCATTAGCTCTAGATTTATTTAACACCTTAGTACTATTTCTCTGAAATATTTAACTTCGTACATTTTCTCTTTGAACATCTAACTCTGACTAATGAATTAACTACTTAAATTTTCTAGTTAAACATTTTACTTCTTACAAATTTGTTTTTCTGTTCAGTTAATAAAAACCGACTTATTTTACAAATAAAACACTTTTTATTCTTTCAACCTTCTGATATTTTATATTGTGGGGAATTCGGTTGTGCTTGGTACAATGTCAATCTGACAAACGTAGCAAAGTTCCCTACAAAATGTTGACCCAATATATAAAACTTCAAATATAAATACATAAAATGGCGACCACACAGAACATTGCACAGTTTAATTATAGCATTCTAAACAGCACAACTGTCATCTCAGCTAGGCTTTCCTGAAAAAAGGTGACATAATGTCGACTCACAGACGTTTTCATAATTTAACGAGAACAACTAAAACATCTGCAAATTCGATTTATTGATACTGGATATTACTTGCATCTCTAAAACAAATCGACATTAAATCCAGATATCTTCTAAAGCTTTTTTCAAAACATGTGTCGACACTCGATTTGAACACATCAGCATCAATCAACTAAAGAACTTTGCGAATCAAAGTTTTTTCCAGCTGATAATGTTTTTCTAACATCAACACACGCATATCGAAACGAATGACCCCTTCCAAACGAAAATCAACTCAATGTGGAGCATTGGAATCTATCAGAAGATTTTTTTATTAAGTTGGTTCTAAGCTTTCGGCTGACATGAGCCATCTTCAGAGAGATTACAGGGACGTTAACATAAACAATATCAACCCTCAATGATGATTTTATCTTCTGTTGACATAAAACTTTGCAAATATCAGTATATGTTTAAAAAAATTATCTGCTGCCTCGATACACTATATATATATATATACATTTGTCTATTTAGACATCAAACTTTCTTTTAGACATGTCAGATTAAATAAATTGCAAACATTCTGTCTGCCTATTTTTTATATTTTTTATATATAATTATGTGTGTCTCAGCATCCATAAATTAACAACTTTAGAGACATCCCGATCAGCACAATTCTCATTTTACTTCTCACCCAGACAAAAATTTATAATCAAAACTTGCTGGCATTTTCAAAAGCAGATTCCAGCGTCTCCCGCCTAATTTTCCCGCCATTAGCGTTAGTTTTCGTGTCGTTTCCCTCATTAGTCCAACGCGCCAGTGTCACATTCCTGTTTTTGTCCGAAATCTATTTTGTGCCGTTAAGTGCAGTAAGTTTTTGCAGACTTCTTTTGGTAAAGCATATGCGTTTTTAACTATGTTTTCCCCCACCCCCAACGTATTATTCCGTTCACAGTAATTGCTTTTTCAGTAGGCCTTCAGCTATTGTCTTCGGTTTTAGTTGATTTCGTTTGATTTTCTCTATTGTTTCAACATCAAATGGCAACAATTGGAGTCCTGGAAAAAGAAATAATTGCTATTTCGATATTTGCTAAAACAACTAGTAATTCCATTAGAATTAACTATTTCAGTCTCTTTGTTATCTATCTATCTATCTATCTATCTATCTATCTATCTATCTATCTATCTATCTATCTATCTAAGTTTGTTCCTATGTTCCTATCTATCTATCTATCTATCTATCTATCTATCTATCTATCTATCTATCTATCTAAGTTTGTTCCTATGTTCCTATCTATCTATCTATCTATCTATCTATCTATCTATCTATCTAAGTTTGTTCCTATGTTCCTATCTATCTATCTATCTATCTATCTATCTATCTATCTATCTATCTATCTATCTAAGTTTGTTCCTATGTTCCTATCTATCTATCTATCTATCTATCTATCTATCTAAGTTTGTTCCTATGTTCCTATCTATCTATCTATCTATCTATCTATCTATCTATCTATCTATCTATCTATCTATCTCAGTTTGTTCCTATGTTCCTATCTATCTATCTATCTATCTATCTATCTATCTATCTATCTAAGTTTGTTCCTATGTTCCTATCTATCTATCTATCTATCTATCTATCTATCTATCTATCTATCTATCTCAGTTTGTTCCTATGTTCCTATCTATCTATCTATCTATCTATCTATCTATCTATCTATCTATCTATCTAAGTTTGTTCCTATGTTCCTATCTATCTATCAATCTATCTATCTATCTATCTATCTATCTATCTATCTATCTATCTATCTATCTATCTATTTAGTTTGTTCCTATGTTCCTATCTATCTATCTATCTATCTATCTATCTATCTATCTATCTATCTATCTATCTATCTATCTATCTCAGTTTGTTCCTATGTTCCTATCTATCTATCTGTCTATCTATCTATCTATCTATCTATCTATCTATCTATCTATCTAAGTTTGTTCCTATGTTCCTATCTATCTATCTATCTATCTATCTATCTATCTATCTATCTATCTATCTCAGTTTGTTCCTATGTTCCTATCTATCTATCTATCTATCTATCTATCTATCTATCTATCTATCTATCTATCTATCTAAGTTTGTTCCTATGTTCCTATCTATCTATCTATCTATCTATCTATCTATCTATCTATCTATCTATCTAAGTTTGTTTCTATGTTCCTATCTATCTATCTATCTATCTATCTATCTATCTATCTATCTCAGTTTGTTCCTATGTTCCTATCTATCTATCTATCTATCTATCTATCTATCTATCTAAGTTTGTTCCTATGTTCCTATCTATCTATCTATCTATCTATCTATCTATCTATCTATCTATCTATCTATCTATCTAAGTTTGTTTCTATGTTCCTATCTATCTATCTATCTATCTATCTATCTATCTATCTATCTATCTATCTATCTATCTAACTCAGTTTGTTCCTATGTTCCTATCTATCTATCTATCTATCTATCTATCTATCTATCTATCTATCTATCTATCTCAGTTTGTTCCTATGTTCCTGTCTATCTATCTATCTATCTATCTATCTATCTATCTATCTATCTATCTATCTATCTAAGTTTGTTCCTATGTTCCTATCTATCTATCTATCTATCTATCTATCTATCTATCTATCTATCTATCTAAGTTTGTTCCTATGTTCCTATCTATCTATCTATCTATCTATCTATCTATCTATCTATCTATCTATCTATCTAAGTTTGTTCCTATGTTCCTATCTATCTATCTATCTATCTATCTATCTATCTATCTATCTATCTATCTATCTATCTATCTATCTATCTAAGTTTGTTCCTATGTTCCTATCTATCTATCTATCTATCTATCTATCTATCTATCTATCTATCTATCTATCTATCTATCTCAGTTTGTTACTATGTTCCTATCTATCTATCTATCTATCTATCTATCTATCTATCTATCTGATCTATCTATCTATCTAAGTTTGTTCCTATGTTCCTATCTATCTATCTATCTATCTATCTATCTATCTATCTATCTAAGTTTGTTCCTATGTTCCTATCTATCTATCTATCTATCTATCTATCTATCTATCTAAGTTTGTTCCTATGTTCCTATCTATCTATCTATCTATCTATCTATCTATCTATCTATCTATCTAAGTTTGTTCCTATGTTCCTATCTATCTATCTATCTATCTATCTATCTATCTATCTATCTATCTATCTATCTCAGTTTGTTCCTATGTTCCTATCTGATCTATCTATCTATCTATCTATCTATCTATCTATCTATCTATCTATCTATCTATCTATCTATCTCAGTTTGTTCCTATGTTCCTATCTATCTATCTATCTATCTATCTAAGTTTGTTCCTATGTTCCTATCTATCTATCTATCTATCTATCTATCTATCTATCTATCTATCTATCTATCTATCTATCTATCTAAGTTTGTTCCTATGTTCCTATCTATCTATCTATCTATCTATCTATCTATCTATCTATCTATCTATCTAAGTTTGTTCCTATGTTCCTATCTATCTATCTATCTATCTATCTATCTCAGTTTGTTCCTATGTTCCTATCAGATCTATCTATCTATCTATCTATCTATCTATCTATCTATCTATCTATCTATCTATCTATCTATCTATCTATCTATCTAAGTTTGTTCCTATGTTTCTATCTATCTATCTATCTATCTATCTATCTATCTATCTATCTATCTCAGTTTGTTCCTATGTTCCTATCTGATCTATCTATCTATCTATCTATCTATCTATCTATCTATCTATCTATCTATCTATCTATCTATCTATCTCAGTTTGTTCCTATGTTCCTATCTGATCTATCTATCTATCTATCTATCTATCTATCTATCTATCTATCTATCTATCTATCTATCTATCTATCTATCTATCTATCTATCTCAGTTTGTTCCTATGTTCTATCTATCTATCTATCTATCTATCTATCTATCTATCTATCTATCTAAGTTTGTTCCTATGTTCCTATCTATCTATCTATCTATCTATCTATCTATCTATCTATCTATCTATCTATCTATCTAAGTTTGTTCCTATGTTCCTATCTATCTATCTATCTATCTATCTATCTATCTATCTATCTATCTAAGTTTGTTCCTATGTTCCTATCTATCTATCTATCTATCTATCTATCTATCTATCTATCTATCTATCTATCTATCTATCTATCTATCTATCTCAGTTTGTTCCTATGTTCCTATCTATCTATCTATCTATCTATCTATCTATCTATCTATCTATCTATCTATCTAAGTTTGTTCCTATGTTCCTATCTATCTATCTATCTATCTATCTATCTATCTATCTATCTATCTATCTAAGTTTGTTCCTATGTTTCTATCTATCTATCTATCTATCTATCTATCTATCTATCTATCTCAGTTTGTTCCTATGTTCCTATCTATCTATCTATCTATCTATCTATCTATCTAAGTTTGTTTCTATGTTCTATCTATCTATCTATCTATCTATCTATCTATCTATCTATCTATCTAAGTTTGTTTCTATGTTCTATCTATCTATCTATCTATCTATCTATCTATCTATCTATCTATCTATCTATCTATCTCAGTTTGTTCCTATGTTCTATCTATCTATCTATCTATCTATCTATCTATCTATCTATCTATCTATCTATCTATCTATCTATCTATCTATCTATCTCAGTTTGTTCCTATGTTTCTGTCTATCTATCTATCTATCTATCTATCTATCTATCTATCTATCTATCTATCTATCTATCTATCTATCTAAGTTTGTTCCTATGTTCCTATCTATCTATCTATCTATCTATCTATCTATCTATCTATCTATCTATCTATCTATCTAAGTTTGTTCCTATGTTCCTATCTATCTATCCATCTATCTATCTATTCTATCTATCTATCTATCTATCTATCTAGTTTGTTCCTATGTTTCTATCTATCTATCTATCTATCTATCTATCTATCTATCTATCTATCTATCTATCTATCTATCTAAGTTTGTTCCTATGTTCCTATCTATCTATCTATCTATCTATCTATCTATCTATCTATCTATATATCTCATTTTATTTATGTTCCTATCTATCTATCTATCTATCTATCTATCTATCTATCTATCTATCTGATCTATCTATCTATCTAAGTTTGTTCCTGTGTTCCTATCTATCTATCTATCTATCTATCTATCTATCTATCTATCTATCTATCTATCTATCTATCTATCTAAGTTTGTTCCTATGTTCCTATCTATCTATCTATCTATCTATCTATCTATCTATCTATCTATCTATGTTCCTATCTATCTATCTATCTATCTATCTATCTATCTATCTATCTATCTAAGTTTGTTCCTATGTTCCTATCTATCTATCTATCTATCTATCTATCTATCTATCTCAGTTTGTTCCTATGTTCCTATCTGATCTATCTATCTATCTATCTATCTATCTATCTATCTATCTATCTATCTATCTATCTATCTATCTATCTATCTATCTCAGTTTGTTCCTATGTTCCTATCTATCTATCTATCTATCTATCTAAGTTTGTTCCTATGTTCCTATCTATCTATCTATCTATCTATCTATCTATCTATCTATCTATCTATCTATCTATCTAAGTTTGTTCCTATGTTCCTATCTATCTATCTATCTATCTATCTATCTATCTATCTATCTATCTAAGTTTGTTCCTATGTTCCTATCTATCTATCTATCTATCTATCTATCTCAGTTTGTTCCTATGTTCCTATCTGATCTATCTATCTATCTATCTATCTATCTATCTATCTATCTATCTATCTATCTAAGTTTGTTCCCTGTGTTCCTATCTATCTATCTATCTATCTATCTATCTATCTATCTATCTATCTCAGTTTGTTCCTATGTTCCTATCTGATCTATCTATCTATCTATCTATCTATCTATCTATCTATCTATCTATCTATCTATCTCAGTTTGTTCCTATGTTCCTATCTGATCTATCTATCTATCTATCTATCTATCTATCTATCTATCTATCTATCTCAGTTTGTTCCTATGTTCCTATCTATCTATCTATCTATCTATCTATCTATCTATCTATCTATCTATCTATCTAAAGTTTGTTTCTATGTTCCTATCTATCTATCTATCTATCTATCTATCTATCTATCTATCTATCTATCTATCTAAGTTTGTTCCTATGTTCCTATCTATCTATCTATCTATCTATCTATCTATCTATCTATCTCAGTTTGTTCCTATGTTTCAATCTGATCTATCTATCTATCTATCTATCTATCTATCTATCTATCTATCTATCTATCTATCTATCTATCTATCTAAGTTTGTTCCTATGTTCCTATCTATCTATCTATCTATCTATCTATCTCAGTTTGTTCCTATGTTCCTATCTGATCTATCTATCTATCTATCTATCTATCTATCTATCTATCTATCTATCTATCTATCTCAGTTTGTTCCTATGTTCCTATCTGATCTATCTATCTATCTATCTATCTATCTATCTATCTATCTATCTATCTATCTATCTATCTAAGTTTGTTCCTATGTTCCTATCTATCTATCTATCTATCTATCTATCTATCTATCTATCTATCTAAGTTTGTTCCTATGTTCCTATCTATCTATCTATCTATCTATCTATCTATCTATCTATCTATCTATCTCAGTTTGTTCCTATGTTCCTATCTATCTATCTATCTATCTATCTATCTATCTATCTATCTATCTATCTATCTATCTATCTATCTATCTCAGTTTGTTTCTATGTTCCTGTCTATCTATCTATCTATCTATCTATCTATCTATCTATCTATCTATCTATCTATCTATCTAAGTTTGTTCTATGTTCCTATCTATCTATCTATCTATCTATCTATCTATCTATCTATCTATCTAAGTTTGTTCCTATGTTCCTATCTATCTATCCATCTATCTATCTATCTATCTATCTATCTATCTATCTATCTAAGTTTGTTCCTATGTTCCTATCTATCTATCTATCTATCTATCTATCTATCTATCTATCTATCTATCTATCTATCTATCTAAGTTTGTTCCTATGTTCCTATCTATCTATCTATCTATCTATCTATCTATCTATCTATCTATCTATCTCAGTTTGTTACTATGTTCCTATCTATCTATCTATCTATCTATCTATCTATCTATCTATCTATCTATCTGATCTATCTATCTATCTGATTTGTTCCTGTGTTCCTATCTATCTATCTATCTATCTATCTATCTATCTATCTATCTATCTATCTATCTAAGTTTGTTCCTATGTTCCTATCTATCTATCTATCTATCTATCTATCTATCTATCTAAGTTTGTTCCTATGTTTCTATCTATCTATCTATCTATCTATCTATCTATCTATCTATCTATCTAAGTTTGTTCCTATGTTCCTATCTATCTATCTATCTATCTATCTATCTATCTCAGTTTGTTCCTATGTTCCTATCCTGATCTATCTATCTATCTATCTATCTATCTATCTATCTATCTATCTATCTATCTATCTATCTATCTATCTGCTCTCAGTTTGTTCCTATGTTCCTATCTATCTATCTATCTATCTATCTAAGTTTGTTCCTATGTTCCTATCTATCTATCTATCTATCTATCTATCTATCTATCTATCTATCTATCTATCTATCTATCTATCTAAGTTTGTTCTATGTTCCTATCTATCTATCTATCTATCTATCTATCTATCTATCTATCTATCTAAGTTTGTTCCTATGTTCCTATCTATCTATCTATCTATCTATCTCAGTTTGTTCCTATGTTCCTATCTGATCTATCTATCTATCTATCTATCTATCTATCTATCTATCTATCTATCTATCTATCTATCTATCTAAGTTTGTTCCTATGTTCCTATCTATCTATCTATCTATCTATCTATCTATCTATCTATCTCAGTTTGTTCCTATGTTCCTATCTGATCTATCTATCTATCTATCTATCTATCTATCTATCTATCTATCTATCTATCTATCTCAGTTTGTTCCTATGTTCCTATCTGATCTATCTATCTATCTATCTATCTATCTATCTATCTATCTATCTCAGTTTTCTATGTTCCTATCTATCTATCTATCTATCTATCTATCTATCTATCTATCTATCTATCTATCTATCTAAGTTTGTTCCTATGTTCCTATCTATCTATCTATCTATCTATCTATCTATCTATCTATCTATCTAAGTTTGTTCCTATGTTTCTATCTATCTATCTATCTATCTATCTATCTATCTATCTATCTCAGTTTGTTCCTATGTTTCAATCTGATCTATCTATCTATCTATCTATCTATCTATCTATCTATCTATCTATCTATCTATCTATCTAAGTTTGTTCCTATGTTCCTATCTATCTATCTATCTATCTATCTATCTATCTCAGTTTGTTCTATGTTCCTATCTGATCTATCTATCTATCTATCTATCTATCTATCTATCTATCTATCTATCTATCTCAGTTTGTTCCTATGTTCCTATCTGATCTATCTATCTATCTATCTATCTATCTATCTATCTATCTATCTATCTATCTATCTATCTATCTCAGTTTGTTCCTATGTTCCTATCTATCTATCTATCTATCTATCTATCTATCTATCTATCTATCTATCTATCTATCTAAGTTTGTTCCTATGTTCCTATCTGATCTATCTATCTATCTATCTATCTATCTATCTATCTATCTATCTAAGTTTGTTCCTATGTTCTATCTATCTATCTATCTATCTATCTATCTATCTATCTATCTATCTATCTATCTATCTATCTAAGTTTGTTCCTATGTTTCTATCTATCTATCTATCTATCTATCTATCTATCTATCTATCTATCTATCTCAGTTTGTTCCTATGTTCCTATCTGATCTATCTATCTATCTATCTATCTATCTATCTATCTATCTATCTATCTATCTATCTCAGTTTGTTCCTATGTTCCTATCTATCTATCTATCTATCTATCTATCTATCTATCTATCTATCTATCTATCTATCTATCTATCTATCTAAGTTTGTTCCTATGTTCCTATCTGATCTATCTATCTATCTATCTATCTATCTATCTATCTATCTATCTATCTATCTATCTTTGTTCCTATGTTCCTATCTATCTATCTATCTATCTATCTCTCTATCTATCTATCTATCTATCTATCTATCTATCTAGGTTTGTTCTGTTCCTATCTATCTATCTATCTATCTATCTATCTATCTATCTATCTATCTATCTCAGTTTGTTCCTATGTTCCTATCTGATCTATCTATCTATCTATCTATCTATCTATCTATCTATCTATCTATCTAAGTTTGTTCCTATGTTCCTATCTATCTATCTATCTATCTATCTATCTATCTATCTATCTATCTATCTATCTATCTCAGTTTGTTCCTATGTTCCTATCTGATCTATCTATCTATCTATCTATCTATCTATCATCATCTATCTATCTTATCTCAGTTTGTTCCTATGTTCCTATCTGATCTATCTATCTATCTATCTATCTATCTATCTATCTATCTATCTATCTATCTATCTATCTATCTATCTATCTATCTCAGTTTGTTCCTATGTTCCTATCTGATCTATCTATCTATCTATCTATCTATCTATCTATCTATCTATCTATCTATCTATCTATCTATCTATCTATCTATCTCAGTTTGTTCCTATGTTCCTATCTGATCTATCTATCTATCTATCTATCTATCTATCTATCTATCTATCTATCTATCTATCTATCTCAGTTTGTTCCTATGTTCCTATCTATCTATCTATCTATCTATCTATCTATCTATCTATCTAAGTTTGTTCCTATGTTTCTATCTGATCTATCTATCTATCTATCTATCTATCTATCTATCTAAGTTTGTTCCTATGTACCTATCTATCTATCTATCTATCTATCTATCTATCTATCTATCTATCTATCTATCTATCTAAGTTTGTTCCTATGTTCCTATCTATCTATCTATCTATCTATCTATCTATCTATCTATCTATCTATCTCAGTTTGTTCCTATG
>JBBBDQ010002134.1:2447500-2452500 GCA_037127315.1 Ascarosepion bandense | reverse complement strand
TAAGTTTGTTCCTATGTTCCTATCTATCTATCTATCTATCTATCTATCTATCTATCTATCTATCTATCTATCTATCTCAGTTTGTTCCTATGTTCCTATCTGATCTATCTATCTATCTATCTATCTATCTATCTATCTATCTATCTATCTATCTATCTATCTATCTATCTATCTATCTCAGTTTGTTTCTATGTTTCTATCTGATCTATCTATCTATCTATCTATCTATCTATCTATCTATCTATCTATCTATCTATCCAGTTTGTTCCTATGTTTCTATCTATCTATCTATCTATCTATCTATCTATCTATCTATCTATCTATCTATCTAAGTTTGTTCATATGTTCCTATCTGATCTATCTATCTATCTATCTATCTATCTATCTATCTATCTATCTATCTATCTATCTAAGTTTGTTCCTATGTTCCTATCTATCTATCTATCTATCTATCTATCTATCTATCTAGTTTGTTTCTATGTTCCTATCTATCTATCTATCTATCTATCTATCTATCTATCTATCTATCTATCTATCTATCTAAGTTTGTTCCTATGTTCCTATCTATCTATCTATCTATCTATCTATCTATCTATCTATCTATCTATCTATCTATCTATCTATCTATCTCAGTTTGTTCCTATGTTCCTATCGATCTATCTATCTATCTATCTATCTATCTATCTATCTATCTATCTATCTATCTATCTCAGTTTGTTCCTATGTTCCTATCTGATCTATCTATCTATCTATCTATCTATCTATCTATCTATCTATCTATCTATCTATCTATCTATCTATCTCAGTTTGTTCCTATGTTCCTATCTATCTATCTATCTATCTATCTATCTATCTATCTATCTATCTAAGTTTGTTCCTATGTTCCTATCTGATCTATCTATATATCTATCTATCTATCTATCTATCTATCTATCTATCTAAGTTTGTCCCTATGTTCCTATCTATCTATCTATCTATCTATCTATCTATCTATCTATCTATCTATCTATCTATCTATCTATCTATCTATCTATCTATCTAAGTTTGTTCCTATGTTCCTATCTATCTATCTATCTATCTATCTATCTATCTATCTATCTATCTATCTATCTATCTATCTATCTATCTCAGTTTGTTCCTATGTTCCTATCTGATCTATCTATCTATCTATCTATCTATCTATCTATCTATCTATCTATCTAAGTTTGTTCCTATGTTTCTATCTATCTATCTATCTATCTATCTATCTATCTATCTATCTCAGTTTGTTCCTATGTTCCTATCTGATTTATCTATCTATCTATCTATCTATCTATCTATCTATCTATCTATCTATCTATCTATCTATCTCAGTTTGTTCCTATGTTCCTATCTGATCTATCTTTCTATCTATCTATCTATCTATCTATCTATCTATCTATCTATCTATCTATCTATCTATCTATCTCAGTTTGTTCCTATGTTCCTATCTATCTATCTATCTATCTATCTATCTATCTATCTATCTATCTAAGTTTGTTCCTATGTTCCTATCTGATCTATCTATCTATCTCTCTATCTATCTATCTATCTAAGTTTGTTCCTATGTTCCTATCTATCTATCTATCTATCTATCTATCTATCTATCTATCTAAGTTTGTTCCTATGTTCCTATCTATCTATCTATCTATCTATCTATCTATCTATCTATCTATCTATCTATCTATCTCAGTTTGTTCCTATGTTCCTATCTGATCTATCTATCTATCTATCTATCTATCTATCTATCTATCTATCTATCTATCTATCTATCTCAGTTTGTTCCTATGTTCCTATCTGATCTATCTATCTATCTATCTATCTATCTATCTATCTATCTATCTATCTATCTATCTATCTCAGTTTGTTCCTATGTTCCTATCTATCTATCTATCTATCTATCTATCTATCTATCTATCTATCTAAGTTTGTTCATATGTTCCTATCTGATCTATCTATCTATCTATCTATCTATCTATCTATCTATCTATCTATCTATCTATCTATCTATCTATCTATCTATCTATCTATCTAAGTTTGTTCCTATGTTCCTATCTATCTATCTATCTATCTATCTATCTATCTATCTATCTAAGTTTGTTCCTATGTTCCTATCTATCTATCTATCTATCTATCTATCTATCTATCTATCTATCTATCTATCTAAGTTTGTTCCTATGTTCCTATCTATCTATCTATCTATCTATCTATCTATCTATCTATCTATCTATCTATCTCAGTTTGTTCCTATGTTCCTATCTGATCTATCTATCTATCTATCTATCTATCTATCTATCTATCTATCTATCTATCTATCTATCTCAGTTTGTTCCTATGTTCCTATCTGATCTATCTATCTATCTATCTATCTATCTATCTATCTATCTATCTATCTATCTATCTATCTATCTATCTATCTATCTCAGTTTGTTCCTATGTTCCTATCTATCTATCTATCTATCTATCTATCTATCTATCTATCTATCTATCTATCTAAGTTTGTTCTATGTTCCTATCTGATCTATCTATATATCTATCTATCTATCTATCTATCTATCTATCTATCTAAGTTTGTTCCTATGTTCCTATCTATCTATCTATCTATCTATCTATCTATCTATCTATCTATCTATCTATCTATCTATCTATCTATCTATCTATCTATCTATCTATCTAAGTTTGTTCCTATGTTCCTATCTATCTATCTATCTATCTATCTATCTATCTATCTATCTATCTATCTATCTATCTATCTATCTATCTCAGTTTGTTCCTATGTTCCTATCTGATCTATCTATCTATCTATCTATCTATCTATCTATCTATCTATCTATCTATCTAAGTTTGTTCCTATGTTTCTATCTATCTATCTATCTATCTATCTATCTATCTATCTCAGTTTGTTCCTATGTTCCTACTGATTTATCTATCTATCTATCTATCTATCTATCTATCTATCTATCTATATATCTATCTCAGTTTGTTCCTATGTTCCTATCTGATCTATCTTTCTATCTATCTATCTATCTATCTATCTATCTATCTATCTATCTATCTATCTATCTATCTCAGTTTGTTCCTATGTTCCTATCTATCTATCTATCTATCTATCTATCTATCTATCTATCTATCTATCTATCTATCTATCTTTCTAAGTTTGTTCCTATGTTCCTATCCCCAGTCTATCTATCTATCTCTCTATCTATCTATCTATCTAAGTTTGTTCCTATGTTCCTATCTATCTATCTATCTATCTATCTATCTATCTATCTATCTATCTATCTATCTATCTATCTAAGTTTGTTCCTATGTTCCTATCTATCTATCTATCTATCTATCTATCTATCTATCTATCTATCTATCTATCTATCTCAGTTTGTTCCTATGTTCCTATCTGATCTATCTATCTATCTATCTATCTATCTATCTATCTATCTATCTATCTATCTATCTCAGTTTGTTCCTATGTTCCTATCTGATCTATCTATCTATCTATCTATCTATCTATCTATCTATCTATCTATCTATCTATCTATCTATCTATCTCAGTTTGTTCCTATGTTCCTATCTATCTATCTATCTATCTATCTATCTATCTATCTATCTATCTATCTAAGTTTGTTCATATGTTCCTATCTGATCTATCTATCTATCTATCTATCTATCTATCTATCTATCTATCTATCTATCTATCTATCTAAGTTTGTTTCTATGTTCCTATCTATCTATCTATCTATCTATCTATCTATCTATCTATCTATCTATCTATCTAAGTTTGTTCCTATGTTCCTATCTATCTATCTATCTATCTATCTATCTATCTATCTATCTATCTAAGTTTGTTCCTATGTTCCTATCTATCTATCTATCTATCTATCTATCTATCTATCTATCTATCTATCTATCTATCTATCTCAGTTTGTTCCTATGTTCCTATCTGATCTATCTATCTATCTATCTATCTATCTATCTATCTATCTATCTATCTATCTATCTATCTATCTATCTATCTCAGTTTGTTCCTATGTTCCTATCTGATCTATCTATCTATCTATCTATCTATCTATCTATCTATCTATCTATCTATCTATCTATCTCAGTTTGTTCCTATGTTCCTATCTATCTATCTATCTATCTATCTATCTATCTATCTATCTATCTATCTATCTATCTAAGTTTGTTCCTATGTTCCTATCTGATCTATCTATATATCTATCTATCTATCTATCTATCTATCTATCTATCTATCTAAGTTTGTTCCTATGTTCCTATCTATCTATCTATCTATCTATCTATCTATCTATCTATCTATCTATCTATCTAAGTTTGTTCCTATGTTCCTATCTATCTATCTATCTATCTATCTATCTATCTAAGTTTGTTCCTATGTTCCTATCTATCTATCTATCTATCTATCTATCTATCTATCTATCTATCTATCTCAGTTTGTTCCTATGTTCCTATCTATCTATCTATCTATCTATCTATCTATCTATCTATCTATCTATCTAAGTTTGTTCCTATGTTCCTCTCTATCTATCTATCTATCTATCTATCTATCTATCTATCTATCTATCTATCTAAGTTTGTTCCTGTTCCTATCTATCTATATATCTATCTATCTATCTATCTGTCTATCTATCTATCTATCTATCTATCTAAGTTTGTTCCTATGTTTCTATCTATCTATCTATCTATCTATCTATCTATCTATCTATCTATCTATCTATCTAAGTTTGTTCCTATGTTTCTATCTATCTATCTATCTATCTATCTATCTATCTATCTATCTATCTATCTCAGTTTGTTCCTATGTTCCTATCTATCTATCTATCTATCTATCTATCTATCTATCTATCTATCTATCTATCTATCTAGTTTGTTCCTATGTTTCTATCTATCTATCTATCTATCTATCTATCTATCTATCTATCTATCTATCTATCTCAATTTTGTTCCTATGTTCCTATCTATCTATCTAT
>JBBBDQ010002134.1:2415000-2420000 GCA_037127315.1 Ascarosepion bandense | reverse complement strand
TATCTATCTATCTATCTATCTATCTATCTAACTATCTGTCTGTCTATCTATCTATCTATCTATCTATCTATCTCAGTTTGTTCCTATGTTCCTATCTGATCTATCTATCTATCTATCTATCTATCTATCTATCTATCTATCTATCTATCTCAGTTTGTTCCTACGTTCCTATCTATCTATCTATCTATCTATCTATCTATCTATCTATCTAAGTTTGTTCCTATGTTCCTATCTGATCTATCTATCTATCTATCTATCTATCTATCTATCTATCTATCTATCTATCTATCTATCTAAGTTTGTTCCTATGTTCCTATCTATCTATCTATCTATCTATCTATCTATCTAAGTTTGTTCCTATGTTCCTATCTATCTATCTATCTATCTATCTATCTATCTATTTATCTATCTATCTATCTATCTCAGTTTGTTTCTATGTTCCTATCTGATCTATCTATCTATCTATCTATCTATCTATCTATCTATCTATCTATCTATCTATCTATCTATCTATCTCAGTTTGTTCCTATATTCCTATCTATCTATCTATCTATCTATCTATCTATCTATCTATCTCAGTTTGTTCCTATGTTCCTATCTATCTATCTATCTATCTATCTATCTATCTATCTATCTAAGTTTGTTCCTATGTTCCTATCTGATCTATCTATCTATCTATCTATCTATCTATCTATCTATCTATCTATCTATCTATCTATCTAAGTTTGTTCCTATGTTCCTATCTATCTATCTATCTATCTATCTATCTATCTATCTATCTAAGTTTGTTCCTATGTTCCTATCTATCTATCTATCTATCTATCTATCTATCTATCTATCTATCTATCTATCTCAGTTTGTTCCTATGTTCCTATCTGATCTATCTATCTATCTATCTATCTATCTATCTATCTATCTCAGTTTGTTCCTATGTTCCTATCTGATCTATCTATCTATCTATCTATCTATCTATCTATCTATCTATCTATCTATCTATCTATCTATCTCAGTTTGTTCCTATGTTCCTATCTATCTATCTATCTATCTATCTATCTATCTATGTAAGTTTGTTCCTATGTTCCTATCTGATCTATCTATCTATCTATCTATCTATCTATCTATCTATCTATCTATCTATCTATCTAAGTTTGTTCCTATGTTCCTATCTATCTATCTATCTATCTATCTATCTATCTATCTATCTATCTAAGTTTGTTCCTATGTTCCTATCTATGTATCTATCTATCTATCTATCTATCTCAGTTTGTTCCTATGTTCCTATCTGATCTATCTATCTATCTATCTATCTATCTAAGTTTGTTCCTATGTTCCTATCTGATCTATCTATCTATCTATCTATCTATCTATCTATCTATCTATCTATCTATCTATCTATCTATCTCAGTTTTGTTCCTATGTTCCTATCTATCTATCTATCTATCTATCTATCTATCTATCTATCTATCTATCTATCTATCTAAGTTTGTTCCTATGTTCCTATCTGATCTATCTATCTATCTATCTATCTATCTATCTATCTATCTATCTATCTATCTATCTAAGTTTGTTCCTATGTTCCTATCTATCTATCTATCTATCTATCTATCTATCTATCTATCTATCTATCTATCTGTCTGTCTAAGTTTGTTCCTATGTTCCTATCTATCTATCTATCTATCTATCTATCTATCTATCTCAGTTTGTTCCTATGTTCCAATCTGATCTATCTATCTATCTATCTATCTATCTATCTATCTATCTATCTATCTATCTATCTATCTATCTATCTATCTATCTATCTATCTGAATTTGTTCCTATGTTCCTATCTATCTATCTATCTATCTATCTATCTATCTAAGTTTGTTCCTATGTTCCTATCTGATCTATCTATCTATCTATCTATCTATCTATCTATCTATCTATCTATCTATCTAAGTTTGTTCCTATGTTTCTATCTATCTATCTATCTATCTATCTATCTATCTATCTATCTATCTAAGTTTGTTCCTATGTTTCTATCTATCTATCTATCTATCTATCTATCTATCTATCTATCTCAGTTTGTTCCTATGTTCCTATCTATCTATCTATCTATCTATCTATCTATCTATCTATCTATCTATCTCTCTATCTAAGATTTGTTCCTATGTTTCTATCTATCTATCTATCTATCTATCTATCTATCTATCTATCTATCTCAGTTTGTTCTATGTTCCTATCTGATCTATCTATCTATCTATCTATCTATCTATCTATCTATCTCAGTTTGTTCCTATGTTCCTATCTATCTATCTATCTATCTATCTATCTATCTATCTATCTATCTATCTATATGAGTTTGTTCCTATGTTCCTATCTGATCTATCTATCTATCTATCTATCTATCTATCTATCTATCTATCTATCTATCTATCTAAGTTTGTTCCTATGTTCCTATCTATCTATCTATCTATCTATCTATCTATCTATCTATCTATCTAAGTTTGTTCCTATGTTCCTATCTATGTATCTATCTATCTATCTATCTATCTATCTATCTATCTATCTATCTCAGTTTGTTCCTATGTTCCTATCTGATCTATCTATCTATCTATCTATCTATCTATCTAGTTTGTTCCTATGTTCCTATCTGATCTATCTATCTATCTATCTATCTATCTATCTATCTATCTTTCTAAGTTTGTTCCTATGTTCCTATCTGATCTATCTATCTATCTATCTATCTATCTATCTATCTATCTATCTATCTATCTATCTATCTAAGTTTGTTCCTATGTTCCTATCTATCTATCTATCTATCTATCTATCTATCTATCTATCTATCTATCTAAGTTTGTTCCTATGTTCCTATCTATCTATCTATATATCTATCTATCTATCTATCTATCTATCTATCTATCTATCTATCTCAGTTTGTTCCTATGTTCCTATCAGTCTATCTATCTATCTATCTATCTATCTATCTATCTATCTATCTCAGTTTGTTCCTATGTTCCTATCTGATCTATCTATCTATCTATCTATCTATCTATCTATCTATCTATCTATCTATCTATCTATCTATCTCAGTTTGTTCCTATGTTCCTATCTATCTATCTATCTATCTATCTATCTATCTCAGTTTGTTCCTATGTTCCTATCTATCTATCTATCTATCTATCTATCTATCTATCTATCTATCTATCTATCTATCTAAGTTTGTTCCTATGTTCCTATCTGATCTATCTATCTATCTATCTATCTATCTATCTATCTATCTATCTATCTAAGTTTGTTCCTATGTTCCTATCTATCTATCTATCTATCTATCTATCTATCTATCTATCTATCTATCTCTCTAAGTTTGTTCCTATGTTCCTATCTATCTATCTATCTATTTATCTATCTATCTATCTATCTATCTATCTATCTATCTATCTATCTATCCAGTTTGTTCCTATGTTCCTATCTGATCTATCTATCTATCTATCTATCTATCTATCTATCTATCTATCTATCTATCTATCTATCTATCTATCTGTCTCAGTTTGTTCCTATGTTCCTATCTGATCTATCTATCTATCTATCTATCTATCTATCTATCTATCTATCTATCTATCTCAGTTTGTTCCTATGTTCCTATCTATCTATCTATCTATCTATCTATCTATCTATCTATCTATCTATCTATCTATGTAAGTTTGTTCCTATGTTCCTATCTGATCTATCTATCTATCTATCTATCTATCTATCTATCTATCTATCTATCTATCTATCTAAGTTTGTTCCTATGTTCCTATCTATCTATCTATCTATCTATCTATCTATCTATCTATCTATCTATCTATCTATCTATCTATCTCAGTTTGTTCCTATGTTCCTATCTGATCTATCTATCTATCTATCTATCTATCTATCTATCTATCTATCTATCTATCTCAGTTTGTTCCTATGTTTCTATCTATCTATCTATCTATCTATCTATCTATCTATCTATCTATCTATCTATCTAAGTTTGTTCCTATGTTCCTGTCTGATCTATCTATCTATCTATCTATCTATCTATCTATCTATCTATCTATCTATCTATCTATCTATCTAAGTTTGTTCCTATGTTCCTATCTATCTATCTATCTATCTATCTATCTATCTATCTATCTAAGTTTGTTCCTATGTTCCTATCTATCTATCTATCTATCTATCTATCTATCTATCTATCTATCTATCTATCTATCTCAGTTTGTTCCTATGTTCCTATCTGATCTATCTATCTATCTATCTATCTATCTATCTATCTATCTATCTATCTATCTCAGTTTGTTCCTATATTTCTATCTATCTATCTATCTATCTATCTATCTATCTATCTATCTATCTATCTATCTATCTCAGTTTGTTCCTATGTTCCTATCTATCTATCTATCTATCTATCTATCTATCTATCTAAGTTTGTTCCTATGTTCTATCTGATCTATCTATCTATCTATCTATCTATCTATCTATCTATCTATCTATCTATCTATCTAAGTTTGTTCCTATGTTCCTATCTATCTATCTATCTATCTATCTATCTATCTATCTATCTATCTAAGTTTGTTCCTATGTTCCTATCTATCTATCTATCTATCTAATCTATCTATCTATCTATCTATCTATCTCAGTTTGTTCCTATGTTCCTATCTGATCTATCTATCTATCTATCTATCTATCTATCTATCTATCTATCTATCTATCTCAGTTTGTTCCTATGTTCCTATCTGATCTATCTATCTATCTATCTATCTATCTATCTATCTATCTATCTATCTATCTATCTCAGTTTGTTCCTATGTTCCTATCTATCTATCTATCTATCTATCTATGTAAGTTTGTTCCTATGTTCCTATCTGATCTATCTATCTATCTATCTATCTATCTATCTATCTATCTATCTATCTATCTAAGTTTGTTCCTATGTTCCTATCTATCTATCTATCTATCTATCTATCTATCTATCTATCTATCTATCTAAGTTTGTTCC
>JBBBDQ010002134.1:2390000-2395000 GCA_037127315.1 Ascarosepion bandense | reverse complement strand
CTATCTATCTATCTATCTATCTATCTAAGTTTGTTCCTATGTTCCTATCTGATCTATCTATCTATCTATCTATCTATCTATCTATCTATCTATCTATCTAAGTTTGTTCCTATGTTCCTATCTATCTATCTATCTATCTATCTATCTGTCTGTCTAGTTTGTTCCTATGTTCCTATCTATCTATCTATCTATCTATCTATCTATCTATATATCTATCTCAGTTTGTTCCTATGTTCCTATCTGATCTATCTATCTATCTATCTATCTATCTATCTATCTATCTATCTATCTATCTATCTATCTATCTATCTATCTATCTATCTCAGTTTGTTCCTATGTTCCTATCTATCTATCTATCTATCTATCTATCTATCTATCTATCTATCTATCTATCTAAGTTTGTTCCTATGTTCCTATCTGATCTATCTATCTATCTATCTATCTATCTATCTATCTAAGTTTGTTCCTATGTTCCTATCTATCTATCTATCTATCTATCTATCTATCTATCTATCTATCTATCTATCTATCTAAGTTTGTTCCTATGTTCCTATCTATCTATCTATCTATCTATCTATCTATCTATCTATCTATCTATCTATCTATCTATCTATCTATCTCAGTTTGTTCCTATGTTCCTATCTATCTATCTATCTATCTATCTATCTATCTATCTATCTATCTATCTATCTCAGTTTGTTCCTATGTTCCTATCTGATCTATCTATCTATCTATCTATCTATCTATCTATCTATCTATCTATCTATCTATCTATCTCAGTTTGTTCCTATGTTCTATCTGATCTATCTATCTATCTATCTATCTATCTATCTATCTATCAATCTATCTCAGTTTGTTCCTATGTTCCTATCTATCTATCTATCTATCTATCTATCTATCTATCTATCTATCTATCTATCTATCTATCTAAGTTTGTTCCTATGTTCCTATCTGATCTATCTATCTATCTATCTATCTATCTATCTATCTATCTATCTAAGTTTGTTCCTATGTTCCTATCTATCTATCTATCTATCTATCTATCTATCTATCTATCTATCTATCTATCTATCTATCTAAGTTTGTTCCTATGTTCCTATCTATCTATCTATCTATCTATCTATCTATCTATCTATCTATCTATCTATCTCAGTTTGTTCTATGTTCCTATCTGATCTATCTATCTATCTATCTATCTATCTATCTATCTATCTCAGTTGTTCCTATGTTCTATCTGATCTATCTATCTATCTCTCTATCTATCTATCTATCTATCTATCTATCTATCTATCTATCTCAGTTTGTTCCTATGTTCCTATCTATCTATCTATCTATCTATCTATCTATATATCTATCTATCTATCTATCTCGGTTTGTTCCTATGTTCCTATCTATCTATCTATCTATCTATCTATCTATCTATCTATCTATCTAAGTTTGTTCCTATGTTTCTATCTGATCTATCTATCTATCTATCTATCTATCTATCTATCTATCTATCTATCTATCTATCTATCTATCTATCTAAGTTTGTTCCTATGTTCCTATCTATCTATCTATCTATCTATCTATCTATCTATCTATCTATCTATCTATCTATCTAAGTTTGTTCCTATGTTCCTATCTATCTATCTATCTATCTATCTATCTATCTATCTATCTCAGTTTGTTCCTATGTTCCTATCTGATCTATCTATCTATCTATCTATCTATCTATCTATCTATCTATCTATCTATCTATCTATCTCAGTTTGTTCCTATGTTCCTATCTGATCTATCTATCTATCTATCTATCTATCTATCTATCTATCTATCTATCTATCTATCTCAGTTTATTCCTATGTTCCTATCTATCTATCTATCTATCTATCTATCTATCTATCTATCTATCTATCTATGTAAGTTTGTTCCTATGTTCCTATCTGATCTATCTATCTATCTATCTATCTATCTATCTATCTATCTATCTATCTAAGTTTGTTCCTATGTTCCTATCTATCTATCTATCTATCTATCTATCTATCTATCTATCTATCTAAGTTTGTTCCTATGTTCCTATCTATGTTCTATCTATCTATCTATCTATCTATCTATCTATCTATCTATGTAAGTTTTGTTCCTATGTTCCTATCTGATCTATCTATCTATCTATCTATCTATCTATCTATCTATCTATCTAAGTTTGTTCCTATGTTCCTATCTATCTATCTATCTATCTATCTATCTATCTATCTATCTATCTAAGTTTGTTCCTATGTTCCTATCTATGTATCTATCTATCTATCTATCTATCTATCTATCTATCTATCTATCTATCTATCTCAGTTTGTTCCTATGTGCCTATCTTTTCTATATATCTATCTATCTATCTATCTATCTATCTAAGTTTGTTCCTATGTTTCTATCTGATCTATCTATCTATCTATCTATCTATCTATCTATCTATCTATCTCAGTTTGTTCCTATGTTTCTCTCTATCTATCTATCTATCTATCTATCTCTCTATCTATCTCAGTTTGTTCCTATGTTCCTATCTATCTATCTATCTATCTATCTATCTATCTATCTAAGTTTGTTCCTATGTTCCTATCTATCTATCTATCTATCTATCTATCTATCTATCTATCTAAGTTTGTTCCTATGTTCTATCTATCTATCTATCTATCTATCTATCTATCTATCTATCTATCTATCTATCTAAGTTTGTTCCTATGTTCCTATCTATCTATCTATCTATCTATCTATCTATCTATCTATCTCAGTTTGTTTCTATGTTCCTATCTGATCTATCTATCTATCTATCTATCTATCTATCTATCTATCTATCTATCTATCTATCTATCTCAGTTTGTTCCTATGTTCCTATCTGATCTATCTATCTATCTATCTATCTATCTATCTATCTATCTATCTATCTCAGTTTGTTCCTATGTTCTTATCTAACTATCTATCTATCTATCTATCTATCTATCTATCTATCTATCTATCTATCTAAGTTTGTTCCTATGTTCCTATCTGATCTATCTATCTATCTATCTATCTATCTATCTATCTATCTATCTATCTATCTAAGTTTGTTCCTATGTTCCTATCTATCTATCTATCTATCTATCTATCTATCTATCTGTCTGTCTAAGTTTGTTCCTATCTATCTATCTATCTATCTATCTATCTATCTATCTATCTATCTATCTATCTATCTATCTCAGTTTATTCCCTATGTTCCTATCTGATCTATCTATCTATCTATCTATCTATCTATCTATCTATCTATCTCAGTTTGTTCCTATGTTCCTATCTATCTATCTATCTATCTATCTATCTATCTATCTATCTAAGTTTGTTTCTCTGTTCCTATCTGATCTATCTATCTATCTATCTATCTATCTATCTATCTATCTATCTATCTATCTATCTATCTATCTATCTATCTATCTAGTTTGTTCCTATGTTCCTATCTATCTATCTATCTATCTATCTATCTATCTAAGTTTGTTCCTATGTTCCTATCTATCTATCTATCTATCTATCTATCTATCTATCTATCTCAGTTTGTTCCTATGTTCCTATCTATCTATCTATCTATCTATCTATCTATCTATCTAAGTTTGTTCCTATGTTTCTATCTATCTATCTATCTATCTATCTATCTATCTATCTATCTCAGTTTGTTCCTATGTTCCTATCTGATCTATCTATCTATCTATCTATCTATCTATCTATCTATCTATCTATCTATCTCAGTTTGTTCCTATGTTCCTATCTATCTATCTATCTATCTATCTATCTATCTATCTATCTATCTATCTATCTAAGTTTGTTCCTATGTTCCTATCTGATCTATCTATCTATCTATCTATCTATCTATCTATCTATCTATCTATCTATCTAAGTTTGTTCCTATGTTCCTATCTATCTATCTATCTATCTATCTATCTATCTATCTATCTATCTAAGTTTGTTCCTATGTTCCTATCTATCTATCTATCTATCTATCTATCTATCTATCTATCTATCTATCTATCTATCTAAGTTTGTTCTATGTTCCTATCTATCTATCTATCTATCTATCTATCTATCTATCTATCTCAGTTTGTTCCTATGTTCCTATCTGATCTATCTATCTATCTATCTATCTATCTATCTATCTATCTATCTATCTATCCAGTTTGTTCCTATGTTCCTATCTGATCTATCTATCTATCTATCTATCTATCTATCTATCTATCTATCTATCTATCTATCTATCTATCTCAGTTTGTTCCTATGTTCTTATCTAACTATCTATCTATCTATCTATCTCTATCTATCTATCTATCTAACTATCTATCTAAGTTTGTTCCTATGTTCCTATCTGATCTATCTATCTATCTATCTATCTATCTATCTATCTATCTATCTATCTATCTAAGTTTGTTCCTATGTTCCTATCTATCTATCTATCTATCTATCTATCTATCTATCTATCTGTCTGTCTAAGTTTGTTCCTATGTTCCTATCTATCTATCTATCTATCTATCTATCTATCTATCTATCTATCTATCTATCTATACTCAGTTTGTTCCTATGTTCCTATCTGATCTATCTATCTATCTATCTATCTATCTATCTATCTATCTATCTATCTATATCTCAGTTTGTTCCTATGTTCCTATCTATCTATCTATCTATCTATCTATCTATCTATCTATCTAAGTTTGTTTCTATGTTCCTATCTGATCTATCTATCTATCTATCTATCTATCTATCTATCTATCTATCTATCTATCTATCTATCTATCTATCTAAGTTTGTTCCTATGTTCCTATCTATCTATCTATCTATCTATCTATCTATCTATCTATCTAAGTTTGTTCCTATGTTCCTATCTATCTATCTATCTATCTATCTATCTATCTATCTATCTATCTCAGTTTGTTCCTATGTTCCTATCTATCTATCTATCTATCTATCTATCTATCTATCTAGTTTGTTCCTATGTTTCTATCTATCTATCTATC
>JBBBDQ010002134.1:2372500-2382500 GCA_037127315.1 Ascarosepion bandense | reverse complement strand
TTGTTCCTATGTTTCTGTCTATCTATCTATCTATCTATCTATCTATCTATCTATCTATCTATCTATCTCAGTTTGTTCCTATGTTCCTATCTAGTCTATCTATCTATCTATCTATCTATCTATCTATCTATCTATCTATCTATCTCAGTTTGTTACTATGTTCCTATCTGATCTATCTATCTATCTATCTATCTATCTATCTATCTATCTATCTATCTATCTATCTCAGTTTGTTCCTATGTTCCTATCTATCTATCTATCTATCTATCTATCTATCTATCTATCTATCTATCTATCTAAGTTTGTTCCTATGTTCCTATCTGATCTATCTATCTATCTATCTATCTATCTATCTATCTATCTATCTATCTAAGTTTGTTCCTATGTTCCTATCTATCTATCTATCTATCTATCTATCTATCTATCTAAGTTTGTTCCTATGTTCCTATGTATCTATCTATCTATCTATCTATCTATCTATCTATCTATCTCAGTTTGTTCCTATGTTCCTATCTGTTCTATCTATCTATCTATCTATCTATCTATCTATCTCAGTTTGTTCTATATTTCCCTATCTGATCTATCTATCTATCTATCTATCTATCTATCTATCTATCTCAGTTTGTTCCTATGTTCCTATCTATCTATCTATCTATCTATCTATCTATCTATCTCAGTTTGTTCCTATGTTCCTATCTATCTATCTATCTATCTATCTATCTATCTATCTATCTATCTAAGTTTGTTCCTATGTTTCTATCTGATCTATCTATCTATCTATCTATCTATCTATCTATCTATCTATCTAAGTTTGTTCCTATGTTCCTATCTATCTATCTATCTATCTATCTATCTATCTATCTATCTATCTATCTATCTAAGTTTGTTCCTATGTTCCTATCTATCTATCTATCTATCTATCTCAGGTGTTCCTATGTTCCTATCTGATCTATCTATCTATCTATCTATCTATCTATCTATCTATCTATCTATCTATCTATCTATCTCAGTTTGTTCCTATGTTCCTATCTGATCTATCTATCTATCTATCTATCTATCTATCTATCTATCTATCTATCTATCTATCTCAGTTTGTTCCTATGTTCCTATCTATCTATCTATCTATCTATCTATCTATCTATCTATCTATCTATCTATGTAAGTTTGTTCTATGTTCCTATCTGATCTATCTATCTATCTATCTATCTATCTATCTATCTATCTATCTATCTATCTATCTAAGTTTGTTCCTATGTTCCTATCTATCTATCTATCTATCTATCTATCTATCTAAGTTTGTTCCTATGTTCCTATCTATCTATCTATCTATCTATCTATCTATCTGTCTATCTCAGTTTGTTCCTATGTTCCTATCTGATCTATATATCTATCTATCTATCTATCTATCTAAGTTTGTTCCTATGTTCCTATCTGATCTATCTATCTATCTATCTATCTATCTATCTATCTATCTATCTATCTATCTATCTATCTCAGTTTGTTCCTATGTTCCTATCTATCTATCTATCTATCTATCTATCTATCTATCTATCTATCTATCTATCTATCTATCTAAGTTTGTTCCTATGTTCCTATCTATCTATCTATCTATCTATCTATCTATCTATCTATCTATCTATCTATCTATCTATCTATCTCAGTTTGTTCCTATGTTCCTACCTGATCTATCTATCTATCTATCTATCTATCTATCTATCTATCTATCTATCTATCTATCTATCTATCTACCTATCTCAGTTTGTTCCTATGTTCCTATCTGATCTATCTATCTATCTATCTATCTATCTATCTCAGTTTGTTCCTATGTTCCTATCTATCTATCTATCTATCTATCTATCTATCTATCTATCTATCTATCTATCTCAGTTTGTTCCTATGTTTCTATCTATCTATCTATCTATCTATCTATCTATCTATCTATCTATCTGTCTAAGTTTGTTCCTATGTTCCTATCTGATCCTATCTATCTATCTATCTATCTATCTATCTATCTATCTATCTATCTATCTAAGTTTGTTCTATGTTCCTATCTATCTATCTATCTATCTATCTATCTATCTATCTATCTATCTATCTAAGTTTGTTCCTATGTTCCTATCTATCTATCTATCTATCTATCTATCTATCTATCTATCTATCTATCTATCTCAGTTTGTTCCTATGTTCCTATCTGATCTATCTATCTATCTATCTATCTATCTATCTATCTATCTATCTATCTCTCTCAGTTTGTTCCTATGTTCCTATCTGATCTATCTATCTATCTATCTATCTATCTATCTATCTATCTATCTATCTATCTATCTATCTATCTATCTATCTCAGTTTGTTCTATGTTCCTATCTATCTATCTATCTATCTATCTATCTATCTATCTATCTATGTAAGTTTGTTCCTATGTTCCTATCTGATCTATCTATCTATCTATCTATCTATCTATCTATCTATCTATCTATCTATCTATCTAAGTTTGTTCCTATGTTCCTATCTATCTATCTATCTATCTATCTATCTATCTATCTATCTATCTATCTATCTATCTATCTATCTAAGTTTGTTCCTATGTTCCTATCTATCTATCTATCTATCTATCTATCTATCTATCTATCTCAGTTTGTTCCTATGTTCCTATCTGATCTATATATCTATCTATCTATCTATCTATCTAAGTTTGTTCCTATGTTCCTATCTGATCTATCTATCTATCTATCTATCTATCTATCTATCTATCTATCGCAGTTTGTCTATGTTCCTATCTATCTATCTATCTATCTATCTATCTATCTATCTATCTATCTATCTATCTATCTAGTTTGTTCCTATGTTCATTCTCTGATCTATCTATCTATCTATCTATCTATCTATCTATCTATCTATCTATCTATCTAAGTTTGTTCCTATGTTCCTATCTATCTATCTATCTATCTATCTATCTATCTATCTATCTATCTATCTATCTGTCTGTCTAAGTTTGTTCCTATGTTCCTATCTATCTATCTATCTATCTATCTATCTCAGTTTGTTCCTATGTTCTATCTGATCTATCTATCTATCTATCTATCTATCTATCTATCTATCTATCTCAGTTTGTTCCTATGTTCCTATCTATCTATCTATCTATCTATCTATCTATCTATCTATCTATCTAAGTTTGTTCCTATGTTCCTATCTGATCTATCTATCTATCTATCTATCTATCTATCTATCTATCTATCTATCTATCTATCTATCTAAGTTTGTTCCTATGTTCCTATCTATCTATCTATCTATCTATCTATCTATCTATCTATCTATCTATCTAAGTTTGTTCCTATGTTTCTATCTATCTATCTATCTATCTATCTATCTATCTATCTATCTATCTATCTATCTATCTATCTATCTCAGTTTGTTCCTATGTTCCTATCTGATCTATCTATCTATCTATCTATCTATCTATCTATCTATCTATCTATCTATCTATCTATCTCAGTTTGTTCCTATGTTCCTATCTGATCTATCTATCTATCTATCTATCTATCTATCTATCTATCTATCTATCTATCTATCTATCTCAGTTTGTTCCTATGTTCCTATCTATCTATCTATCTATCTATCTATCTATCTATCTATCTATCTATCTATCTAAGTTTGTTCCTATGTTCCTATCTGATCTATCTATCTATCTATCTATCTATCTATCTATCTATCTATCTATCTATCTATCTATCTAAGTTTGTTCCTATGTTCCTATCTGTCTATCTATCTATCTATCTATCTATCTATCTATCTATCTCAGTTTGTTCCTATGTTCTATCTATCTATCTATCTATCTATCTATCTATCTATCTATCTATCTATCTCAGTTTGTTCCTATGTTCCTATCTGATCTATCTATCTATCTATCTATCTATCTATCTATCTATCTATCTATCTATCTATCTATCTCAGTTTGTTCCTATGTTCCTATCTGATCTATCTATCTATCTATCTATCTATCTATCTATCTATCTATCTATCTCAGTTTGTTCCTATGTTCCTATCTATATATCTATCTATCTATCTATCTATCTATCTATCTATCTCAGTTTGTTCCTATGTTCCTATCTATCTATCTATCTATCTATCTATCTATCTATCTATCTATCTAAGTTTGTTCCTATGTTCCTATCTGATCTATCTATCTATCTATCTATCTATCTATCTATCTATCTATCTATCTATCTATCTATCTATCTAAGTTTGTTCTATCTGTTCCTATCTATCTATCTATCTATCTATCTATCTATCTATCTATCTATCTATCTATCTAAGTTTGTTCCTATGGTCCTATCTATCTATCTATCTATCTATCTATCTATCTATCTATCTATCTATCTATCTCAGTTTGTTCCTATGTTCCTATCTGATCTATCTATCTATCTATCTATCTATCTATCTATCTATCTATCTATCTCAGTTTGTTCCTATGTTCCTATCTGATCTATCTATCTATCTATCTATCTATCTATTTATCTATCTATCTCAGTTTGTTCCTATGTTCCTATCTATCTATCTATCTATCTATGTAAGTTTGTTCCTATGTTCCTATCTGATCTATCTATCTATCTATCTATCTATCTATCTATCTATCTATCTATCTATCTATCTATCTATCTAAGTTTGTTCCTATGTTCCTATCTATCTATCTATCTATCTATCTATCTATCTATCTATCTATCTATCTATCTAAGTTTGTTCCTATGTTCCTATCTATGTATGTATCTATCTATCTATCTATCTATCTATCTATCTATCTATCTATCTATCTATCTATCTCAGTTTGTTCCTATGTTCCTATCTGATCTATCTATCTATCTATCTATCTATCTATCTATCTATCTATCTATCTATCTAAGTTTGTTCCTATGTTCCTATCTGATCTATCTATCTATCTATCTATCTATCTATCTATCTATCTCAGTTTGTTTCTATGTTCCTATCTATCTATCTATCTATCTATCTATCTATCTATCTAAGTTTGTTCCTATGTTCCTATCTATCTATCTATCTATCTATCTATCTATCTATCTTTGTTCCTATGTTCTATCTATCTATCTATCTATCTATCTATCTATCTCAGTTTGTTCTATGTTCCTATCTATCTATCTATCTATCTATCTATCTATCTATCTAAGTTTTGTTTCTATGTTCCCATCTGTCTATCTATCTATCTATCTATCTATCTATCTATCTATCTATCTATCTATCTATCTATCTATCTAAGTTTGTTCCTATGTTCCTATCTATCTATCTATCTATCTATCAATCTATCTATCTATCTATCTATCTATCTATCTATCTATCTATCTATCTATCTATCTAAGTTTGTTCCTATGTTCCTATCTATCTATCTATCTATCTATCTATCTATCTATCTAAGTTTGTTCCTATGTTCCTATCTATCTATCTATCTATCTATCTATCTAAGTTTGTTCCTATGTTCCTATCTATCTATCTATCTATCTATCTATCTAAGTTTGTTCCTATCTATCTATCTATCTATCTATCTATCTATCTATCTAAGTTTGTTCCTATGTTCCTATCTATCTATCTATCTATCTATCTACCTATCTATCTATCTATCTATCTCAGTTTGTTCCTATGTTCCTATCTGATCTATCTATCTACCTATCTATCTATCTATCTATCTATCTATCTATCTATCTATCTATCTATCTATCTATCTCAGTTTGTTCCTATGTTCCTATCTATCTATCTATTTATCTATCTATCTATCTATCTATCTATCTTTCTATCTAAGTTTGTTCCTATGTTCCTATCTATCTATCTATCTATCTATCTATCTATCTATCTAAGTTTGTTCCTATGTTCCTATCTATCTATCTATCTATCTATCTATCTATCTATCTATCTAAGTTTGTTCCTATGTTCCTATCTATCTATCTATCTATCTATCTATCTATCTATCTATCTATCTATCTCAGTTTGTTCCTATGTTCCTATCTGATCTATCTATCTATCTATCTATCTATCTATCTATCTATCTATCTATCTCAGTTTGTTCCTATGTTCCTATCTGATCTATCTATCTATCTATCTATCTATCTATCTATCTATCTATCTATATATCTCAGTTTGTTCCTATGGTCTTATCTATCTATCTATCTATCTATCTATCTATCTATCTATCTGTCTGTCTAAGTTTGTTCCTATGTTCCTATCTATCTATCTATCTATCTATCTCAGTTTGTTCCTGTATTTCTATCTGATCTATCTATCTATCTATCTATCTATCTATCTATCTATCTATCTCAGTTTGTTCCTATGTTCCTATCTATCTATCTATCTATCTATCTATCTATCTAAGTTTGTTCCTATGTTCCTATCTGATCTATCTATCTATCTATCTATCTATCTATCTATCTATCTAAGTTTGTTCCTATGTTCCTATCTATCTATCTATCTATCTATCTATCTATCTATCTATCTATCAATCTATCTATCTATCTATCTATCTATCTATCTATCTATCTATCTAAGTTTGTTTCTATGTTTCTATCTATCTATCTATCTATCTATCTATCTATCTATCTATCTATCTATCTATCTAAGTTTGTTCCTATGTTCCTATCTATCTATCTATCTATCTATCTATCTATCTAAGTTTGTTCCTATGTTCCTATCTATCTATCTATCTATCTATCTATCTATCAATCTATCTATCTATCTATCTATCTATCTATCTATCTATCTATCTATCTATCTAAGTTTGTTCCTATGTTCCTATCTATCTATCTATCTATCTATCTATCTATCTATCTATCTATCTATCTATCTAAGTTTGTTCCTATGTTCCTATCTATCTATCTATCTATCTATCTATCTATCTATCTATCTATCTATCTATCTATCTAAGTTTGTTTCTATCTATCTATCTATCTATCTATCTATCTATCTATCTATCTATCTAAGTTTGTTCCTATGTTCCTATCTATCTATCTATCTATCTATCTATCTATCTATCTATCTCAGTTTGTTCCTATGTTCCTATCTGATCTATCTATCTACCTATCTATCTATCTATCTATCTATCTATCTATCTATCTATCTATCTATCTATCTCAGTTTGTTCCTATGTTCCTATCTATCTATCTATCTATCTATCTATCTATCTAAGTTTGTTCCTATGTTCCTATCTATCTATCTATCTATCTATCTATCTATCTATCTAAGTTTGTTCCTATGTTCCTATCTATCTATCTATCTATCTATCTATCTATCTATCTATCTAAGTTTTGTTCCTATGTTCCTATCTATCTATCTATCTATCTATCTATCTATCTCAGTTTGTTCCTATGTTCCTATCTGATCTATCTATCTATCTATCTATCTATCTATCTATCTATCTATCTATCTATCTATCTATCTAAGTTTGTTCCTATGTTTCTATCTGATCTATCTATCTATCTATCTATCTATCTATCTATCTATCTATCTATCTATCTATCTATCTAAGTTTGTTCCTATGTTCCTATCTATCTATCTATCTATCTATCTATCTATCTATCTATCTATCTGTCTGTCTAAGTTTGTTCCTATGTTCCTATCTATCTATCTATCTATCTATCTATCTATCTATCTATCTATCTATCTATCTCAGTTGTTCCTATGTTCCTATCTGATCTATCTATCTATCTATCTATCTATCTATCTATCTCAGTTTGTTCCTATATTCCTATCTATCTATCTATCTATCTATCTATCTATCTATCTATCTATCTATCTATCTAAGTTTATTTCCTATGTTTCTATCTGATCTATCTATCTATCTATCTATCTATCTATCTATCTATCTATCTATCTAAGTTTGTTCCTATGTTCCTATCTATCTATCTATCTATCTATCTATCTATCTAAGTTTGTTCTATGTTCCTATCTATCTATCTATCTATCTATCTATCTATCTATCTATCTATCTATCTCAGTTTGTTCCTATATTTCTATCTATCTATCTATCTATCTATCTATCTATCTATCTAAGTTTGTTCCTATGTTTCTATCTATCTATCTATCTATCTATCTATCTATCTCAGTTTGTTCCTATGTTCCTATCTGATCTATCTATCTATCTATCTATCTATCTATCTATCTATCTATCTATCTATCTATCTCAGTTTGTTCCTATGTTCCTATCTGATCTATCTATCTATCTATCTATCTATCTATCTATCTATCTATCTATCTATCTCAGTTTGTTCCTATGTTCTTATCTATCTATCTATCTATCTATCTATCTATCTATCTATCTATCTATCTATCTATCTAAGTTTGTTCCTATGTTCTATCTGATCTATCTATCTATCTATCTATCTATCTATCTATCTATCTATCTATCTATCTAAGTTTGTTCCTATGTTCCTATCTATCTATCTATCTATCTATCTATCTATCTATCTATCTATCTATCTATCTGTCTGTCTAAGTTTGTTCCTATGTTCCTATCTATCTATCTATCTATCTATCTATCTATCTATCTATCTATCTATCTCAGTTTGTTCCTATGTTCCTATCTGATCTATCTATCTATCTATCTATCTATCTATCTCAGTTTGTTCCTATATTCCTATCTATCTATCTATCTATCTATCTATCTATCTATCTATCTAAGTTTGTTCCTATGTTCCTATCTGATCTATCTATCTATCTATCTATCTATCTATCTATCTATCTATCTAAGTTTGTTCCTATGTTCCTATCTATCTATCTATCTATCTATCTATCTATCTATCTAAGTTTGTTCCTATGTTCCTATCTATCTATCTATCTATCTATCTATCTATCTATCTATCTATCTCAGTTTGTTCCTATGTTCCTATCTATCTATCTATCTATCTATCTATCTATCTATCTATCTATCTATCTAAGTTTGTTCCTATGTTCCTATCTGATCTATCTATCTATCTATCTATCTATCTATCTATCTATCTATCTATCTATCTATCTATAAGTTTGTTCCTATGTTCCTATCTGATCTATCTATCTATCTATCTATCTATCTATCTATCTATCTATCTATCTATCTATCTAAGTTTGTTCCTATGTTTCTATCTATCTATCTATCTATCTATCTATCTATCTATCTATCTATCTATCTATCTAAGTTTGTTCCTATGTTTCTATCTATCTATCTATCTATCTATCTATCTATCTATCTCAGTTTGTTCCTATGTTCCTATCTGATCTATCTATCTATCTATCTATCTATCTATCTATCTATCTATCTATCTATCTATCTATCTCAGTTTGTTCCTATGTTCCTATCTGATCTATCTATCTATCTATCTATCTATCTATCTATCTATCTATCTATCTATCTAAGTTTGTTCCTATGTTCCTATCTGATCTATCTATCTATCTATCTATCTATCTATCTATCTATCTATCTATCTATCTAAGTTTGTTCCTATGTTTCTATCTATCTATCTATCTATCTATCTATCTATCTATCTATCTGTCTGTCTAAGTTTGTTCCTATGTTCCTATCTATCTATCTATCTATCTATCTATCTATCTCAGTTTGTTCCTATGTTCCTATCTGATCTATCTATCTATCTATCTATCTATCTATCTATCTCAGTTTGTTCCTATATTCCTATCTATCTATCTATCTATCTATCTATCTATCTATCTATCTATCTAAGTTTGTTCCTATGTTCCTATCTGATCTATCTATCTATCTATCTATCTATCTATCTATCTATCTATCTATCTATCTATCTATCTATCTAAGTTTGTTCTATGTTCCTATCTATCTATCTATCTATCTATCTATCTATCTATCTATCTAAGTTTGTTCCTATGTTCCTATCTATCTATCTATCTATCTATCTATCTATCTCAGTTTGTTCCTATGTTCCTATCTATCTATCTATCTATCTATCTATCTATCTATCTATCTATCTATCTAAATTTGTTCCTATGTTTCTATCTATCTATC
>JBBBDQ010002134.1:2310000-2362500 GCA_037127315.1 Ascarosepion bandense | reverse complement strand
CAGATAATCCCTATGCCTTTTATTTAAGTACATTGTGATACATTAAACGTTTCTCTGTGGTACCTAAACTTTATGAATTTAAGCGAATTACTAAACTGGATTTAGGATCTTATCAATTTAAACCAAGCAAACGATATAAAGCTACTGTCTGTCAATCATCATAGGCAACCCCTCCTGCCGCTCATGAGCACGGACCAAGCGAGTCTCCCGAAGAGCAATATACTGCGCCTCCTCGGCCTTACCCTCTCTTCCGATCTCAAGTGGAACCATTACATTGAGTCAATAGCTAAATCCACTGCTAGGAAGGTTGGATCACTGGGTCGTGCCAGGTTGTTTTTTTCCGCCTTAATCCATCGACTGTCATATATGGTCAGGCGCCCCTCTAATCATCTCAGTGTTCTCGAAAGTGTCCGAAGGAGAATCAGTAATGTGATAGGTACCGACTTTGCTGCCCGACTCCAGCTACTTTCTCACCAACAAAATGTGGCTTCCCACTGTCTGTTTTATAAATATTTTCATGGCTTCTGCTCCATCGAACTTAAGTCACTGGTGCCCCCGCCACATGGGTTTACTCGTGCAACCGGATTGGCAACTGGGTCCCACCCATTCACAGTTAGATCAACCAAATGCAGCCGACAATTCTACTCCAACAGTAGCTTTTCTGGTGCTTCCTGCCTGTGGAACTCTCTTCCATACTTGCTTTCCTGACGGCAACAACCTCCAGGAATTTAAATGCAATGGCTCTACCCATCACTTAACCACTTAACACGCGGTATATCTTTTCCTTTTTCTCTACCTTTGCAGCTGTATTCCCATCCTTGTCTTGCTCCCTTCTCTGACACCCGCTGTAACTGGTTCGTCTTTCTCTTTATTCTCCTCCTATCTAATCTTGTTCTTTTACGAAGCCCCCTTCGCATCAGTGGCGTTACAGACTTGCTTGGGGTGAAACGATTACACACACACACACACACACACACACACACACACACACACACACACACACACACACATATATATATATATATATATATATAAACTTATTTATAAATGGAACTTTGTCTGTGTGTGTGTCTGTGTCTGTGTGTGTGTCCATTACCTATATACTCCAAAACGGCTGAACCGATTTTCTTGAAAATTTACACAGTTGTACTATAAGCGTCTGCGAGTGTTCTTAGCTAGGTTTTGTGTCGAGGTATCCCCGATAAATATCGAAAATCGATAATCGAAAAAATTGGTTTATAGAAGGAGTGGTCCGATTTTAATCAAATTTGATCCACTCATAGACAAAGACATAAGACACGATATTCAGAAGTTTCAACGTTGCAGTTCTATCCTTGAATGACATATTTGACTCCGATATTGGAAATTGATACCCCGATATCCTACCGGGTCTGATCAAAATCAGTTTTTCAGCCCTTTTATTACAGATTTTGCTTCGGGTTTGGCTCTAAGTAGGTATAATTGTAGTTCTTAGTCTCAGCCATGATACCATTTACTCAGAGGACTTATTTAGCCTTCGAAATTCAGTTTACGACGAAAAAAACTTATTTGATATTGATACCAGAAAATCAAAATTTGACTTACATCTATTCATTTTGCTTTCAGTCTATGGTTTGGCTTTAACTGGAAACAACTATTGCTTTTTAGTCTTTTTTGCCAACGTCCAAAGAGTCTGAGCTCCAGGACCATGGATTAGTTTTAATGCTTTCATTACACCCGAACAACGCCGTGCTATACTGCTAGTATATATATAAGACAAAATAAAAATACTAACACAATGTAACAGTACCTGTACCTGTTTTGGCATTCACCCTGGTTGGGTTAGACCGGCTTTTTTCCAAGCGATGGAGAAAGATTCATTGGGATTTGTTGAAGGGCAGGGTCCGAAGCCCAAGCCTGTATAGACCTCAGCCATTTTAATTATCCCGAAACAGTTTGCCAATTCCTGCCGCGGTAGTCTAGTTGTCAGCCATGGCTATAAAACCCAATCTGTCCTGTTGTTTAACCCATAACTGGAGAGAATAATACCAAGGGTATTAGCGCGTCAGTGAATGCAGAGCATTTAACTGGAATTCGAACTCATCTCCCCGATTTTTTCTTCCGAGCCAATATCCACTGCACCACAACGCACATCCATCATCAAATGCTTACAGTGCCTGTTATTCCAAAATGGTCACACATCTAAATACTGACCAGGCTCAACGTTGCTTAATTTCGGTGATCTGACGAGTACCGGTGTATTCAACGTGATATGATCGTAAACCGATGTAACAGCTGCAATCAAGAACCTGTGCCTCTCTGCATACAGACAGGAAATAAGTTCAGTTATACAAAAATAGAAAGGGGTGTAAAGACAAGGATGTGTCTTCTCACCAGATCTATTCAAACTACACAGCGAAACCATTCTGAGAGCTCTAGAATTCCTGACAGCGTCGGCCACAATATGAACA
The DNA here is from genome assembly GCA_037127315.1 of Ascarosepion bandense. NCBI lineage: Eukaryota > Metazoa > Mollusca > Cephalopoda > Sepiida > Sepiidae > Ascarosepion > Ascarosepion bandense. The sequence continues at coordinate 2,360,050 of JBBBDQ010002134.1, read as the reverse complement.
ATATGAGATACGCGGATGTCATAATGCTGATAGCAGTGACCGAAAAGAAACTACAAGACATCCTAAATGAACTAGTTAAAGAAATGACTACGTATAAACTTCATGAAAACTGAATGCATGGTCATCAGTAAAAAAGGACCCCAAAATGCCAACTAGAGGCCGGGGATACTAAAATAAAACAAGTCCAGAAACTTAAATATCTGTGAATTGTTCTAACAGAGGACGGAAAGTGTGACACCGAGATCCGAAGTTGAATTGGTGTGGCCGAGGTTGCATTCCAAAAACTGAGTCGAGTATTGAGAAACAGGAAAACTTCACCAGAAACAAAAAAGAGAGTCTGTAATATGCCATACGTGTGCGATCATGTCTTGAAAGAGACATGACTGACTGGGCAGTAGATTTTCCCGCAATAGGTTGCCATTGCTTTCTGCGGTAGACTGGTTGCCAGACATGGCTATAGAACCCAATCTGTCCTATAATTTAACCCACAACTGGAGAGAAGAGACCGATTAACACCTTTCCCAAGGGTATTTGTGCGTAAGTGAATGCAAGGAATTCAACTGGAATTCGAACTCGGCTCCCCGATTTTTCGTTCTGAGTCGATATCCACTGCATCACAACACACACTGGCTTGTTATTTGACGTTTGTCCTTCAATATGGCAGAGAATACTAGACAATCTCATCAAAAATGAAGGAAATACTTAAAGCAACCGAGATTTTGTTCTACAGAAAGATGCTGAGGATGCCAGGAACCAAATATGTGAGCAAAGATGAGGTTCTGGAGAAAATGGAAACGAAAAGGAAACAGTTAACATCCAGAAAATATAGCTGAAGTTTCGGGGACATGTAATGAGTAAGAACGGCTTAGAAAACCTGACACACACAGGAAAGATAGGAAGAAACAGACAGGGGAAAGCAATGACTGATATGTTTGATGGGCTTGAGCCCTCCTTCCTCATTTCATATCCCAGGAGCTTTAACTGTCTCTTTTTGCTGCTTAGTATTAATTTCCTTTTCGTTTCCATCCTTTCCAAAACCTCATAATAGCTCACATGATCGATCCGTGATATCCGCAGCATCCTTCTGTAGAACCACATTTCAGTTACTTCAAGTTTTTCCTTCATCTTCGATGATATTGTCCAGCATTTACTGCAATATTGAAGAACCGACATCACATAGCGATCCATTACTCTCTTCTTTGTTTCTAGCGAAATTGTCCTGTTTCTTAATACTCTACTCAGCTCCAGGAATGCTTCCTTGTGATTTTGGATCTCAGGAATATAAATGTATAGAAAATGATGTGACCATAAAGTGAGGGGTCAGTTTATATATTGATTGTAATATGAAATTGATCCCCCACTTTATATCCAGTATGCTTAATTAGAACCACATTTCGGCTGCTTCAAGTTTTTCCTTCATCTTCCATGATATTGTCCAACATTCTCTGCCGTATTGAAGAACTGACATTACATAGCAATCCATTACTCTCTTCTTTGTTTCTAGCGAAATTGTCCTGTTTCTTAATACTTTACTCAACTTCTGGAATGCTTCTTTCGCCATGTAAATTCGCCTTCGGATCTCAGTGTCGCATTTTCCGTCTTCTCTTATAACACTTCCCACATATCTTTATCCCTGGTAGCTCTTTTACATTCTTTCTCCTGTTACCTCAACCAAATCCTGCTCTGCCATCCACTTGCTCAGGTCCTTGAAATATCTGCTGCTTTCCCCATCTCGCTTTCCCTCAATCTAACCTGTGAGTATCAAATTCTCCAAGCTTTCCTTCTTCATTACATGTCCTAAAAACTTTAGCTCTCTCTTCCTGATGCTCAATATTAATTTTCTTTTAGTTTCCATCCTTTCCAAAACCCCCTAATTGCTCACCTGCTCGGTCCATGATATCCACAGAACCACATTTCAGCTGCTTCAGGTTTTTTCCACATCTTTGTTGACATTGTCCAGCATTTACTGCAATATTGAAGAACTGACATCACATAGCAATCCATTACTCTCTTCTTTGTTTCTAGCGAAATTGTCCTGTTTCTTAATACTCTACTCAGATCCTGGAATGCATTCTTAAGATTTTGGATCTCAGGAATATAAATGTATAGAAACTGCTGTGGTCACAAAGTGAGGGGTCATTTTATATATTGATTGTAATATGGAATTGATCCCCCACTTTATATTCAGTATACTTCTTTAGAACCCCATTTCAGTTGTTTCAAAATGTTTTTCATCTTTGATGATATTGTCCAACATTCACTGCCATATTGAAGAACCGACATCACATAGCAATCCAGTACTCTCTTCTTTGTTTCTATTGAAAGTTTCATGTGTCTTACTCAGCTTTTGTTAGAACACTTCCCAGGTATTTAAATTTTTGTACCTGCTTGATTTTAGTATCCCCCACCTGTATTTGGCATTTTGGGTTGCTCTTTTTGCTAAGGACCATTCATTCAATTTTCTTGCAATTTACTTGTAGTCCTTTTTTCACTCTCTTCAACTACCTTCTGTAGGAGGTCTTCTAGTTTCCTTTTCCGTGTCTGCAGTCAGCACTATGCATTCCAAAACTAGGCAAGGTATTAAGAGACAGGAAAAATTTGTTTAAAACAATAAAACAGAAATGAAGTTTTATGGGATGTCTGTCGTTCTATATGGGAGTGATTAATGAACAATCTCATTAGAGATGAAGGCAAGACTTGAATTAACCGATATTTGATTCTACAGAAGGATGCTGAGGATGACATAAAATTTTGTTAAAAACAAACAGTAATGAAGTTTTATGGGATGTCTGTCGTTCTCTATGGTAGTGATTAATGAACAATCTCATTAGAGATGAAGGCAAGACTTGAATTAACCGATATTTGATTCTAGAGAAAAATGCTGAGGATGAAAATAAAATTTTGTTAAAAACAAACAGTAATGAAGTTTTATGTGATATCTGTCGTTTTATATGGTAGTGACTAATAAACAATCTCATCAGAGATGAAGGAAAGATCTGAAGTAACAGAAATCTGTTTCTACAGAAGGATGCTGAGGATGACATAAATAAAACATGTGAGCAATGACGAGGTTTTAGACAAAATGAGAATAAAAACAACACCTATTTCAGTTCTGATTTTGAGTTTCAATTTTGTTTAATTCAGCCTATCCGCAAATTGCTAAATTTGGGATATGCTTGCCTACTGTTGCATATCAATGCTGAAAAATTGATGCGAAAAAAAAAAAAAAAGAAAACTGAACTTCGTTCTCAATTCCGATTATTTAATTTGAAAGTAGCCATCGGATGTGCCCTGTGGTGCAGTGGATATCAGCTCGGTAATGATAAATCATAAAGTCAAGTTCGAATTCCAGTGGAATTAGTTGCATTCACTTACGCGTGAGGTACGCTTGTAAAACAGGTATTAATCCGTCTCTTGCCCTCATCTATGAGTTAAATAACAAGACAGATTACGTTTTATAGTCTTGGTTGGCAACCAGTCTACCGCAGGAATTAATGGTAACCTACTGCGGGAAAATTCTTCAGCCCTCTAAGTCATATCTCTTTCGAGACGTGATCACCCTAGCGATTATTAATGTATGACCCCTAACTAACTGATCTGTTAATCCAGTTCAAAACAATGTTCTACCCCAATATTACTTTCAGATGGCCTTGTGCCAATCATCTAAAACTGGTAATGATGAACATTTGTATTGTTTAGGTGGACACATTCTTCTTATCAGGTTTTATGTTTTTATAGATACTGTCCGAACTCCATCAATACTTTTGATAGATGTTTCTCAGAATTTCTAAAGATCAAAGAATTTATAGTGTACATCATTTCGTCTCAATCGCTCGGAGTTTAAATTCAATTTATGTAAGTCATTACATTAAGAAACTGCACATACACCCCCCACATATATATACTGTTAAATATAAAAGACAATGAATGTCTTTTATGTTTAATCACGAGCCGTTCTAAAAAGCGTATTTTTCAGGTGAAAATAAAAACAAAAATTCTCCAACATTTGGATAATTTTTTATTACTTTGGTTCTAAGCTTTCGGCTCACATGGGCCATCTTCAGAGATGTTTCAGTATAAAAACATCGACCATCGAAGAGGATTTTATCTTGTGTTGATATAAAACTTTGCTAAGCAACGATAACAGTTACCAAAGAGCTAACGCAGTTCGTAAATTTGTCATGCGTTTCTATGACATCATACCTCGTGAGAGCTCGAAATGTTAACGTTTTTATGTTAACGTCCTTGTAACCTCTCTGAAGATGGCACATGTTAGCCGAAGGCTTAGAACCAACTTAATAAAAAAAATATCAAAATTTTGGAGAATTTTCATCTGAATTTTCACCTGAAATTAAAGCCAAAATACGATTTTTAGAACGACACATGATTAAGCATAATAGACATACATTGTCTCTTATATTTGTCTCTTATATTTAACAGTATATGATTACATATTTGCTGCCTTGATACACTAAATTTATATATGCATATATGTATATATATACGTTTTTAAAATATTCTGAATGGAATTAACATTTATTTATTTTTTATTTTCCAGCAGTCTGAACGAGGTAGTAGTAATTCCTTTTTTTACACCACTGAAATAAATTCTTGATTTATAATAGTTTAATTATGTGTTGGGGTTTCCTCTCGAAAATCACCGTTACGTGAGCATTTAAAAAAAACGGTAAACGGTAAAATCAGTTATTGCAAGTCGGCTGAAGACACCACATGGTAGAAACCTAGGTCGCAAAATAACTAGTTTACATCGATGCATTCATCCCAGCCAGGAAGTTTCAGCTTAAATCCCATTCGTCCCCCTGGTTCTCGCCCGCTTGCTCGGTCGCCATTGCTCACCGGAATCACTTCTTCCAGGTTTACAAAAGCCACGCGTCGGACCATAACAGGTGCCTTTTCGCCTCAGCACGTAATAAGTGCAAAAAGATACTCAATGAAGCTAAGATGTTGTCTGCTGCCAGAATGAAGCAACGCGTACCATCCCGTAAGTTCGGCACCAAAGACTACTGGCGACTCTGTAAAAGTGTGCTTAATAATAGTAAAACATCAATACCCACTCTAATCAATGAATTTGAGGTCCTCACCTCTTCAGCGGACAAGGCTGAACGCTTTACTCGCAGATTCTCCACCAATTCGAGACTGGATTCATCTGGAGTATCTACACCCGACTTCCCACCTAGAACTGAGGCCCAATTGAATGACGTCTATATTATCTTCTCACTTGTCTCTAGCATAATCTCTAAACTTGACCCTCATAAACCGAGCGGAGGTGTACGAATTTACAGTGAATCCGAATACGTATAACCGCAATTTCTATTCTAACAGGTCCTTTTCACGCACTTACCAAAAGTGGAATTCCCTTCATATGTAATTGCTTGCTCGACAGTTACAATCTAAAGGAATTTAAATGTGAGGCGATGCCTTATAAAAAATAAAATAGTTCTTGTCCTAATATTTTTGCACAGTACTATATATATATATATATATATATATATATATATATATTTATACAGAAATCTTTATCCTTCTCTTTCTCTCTCTGTATATGCATGTGTGTGTAACTGGGTATGAGAACCTATTCATCTGAGGAGTATGTGTATGGGCGTTTATGTATATGAGTGTACGTGTGCATGTATGTTTAAATGTATGTGTATTAAGGTGTATGATCATGCGTGTGCATGTATGTATGTGCAAATAACGCGTGAATTTAAATAAATTCGGTTCTGAATTTTACCAGAATCTATTTGAAAAGAGATAAGGCACATGGCCAAGTTTGAAATGCAGACTCCGTGGGAATCACCTGAAAACCTATTTCTGCCTCCCAATAACATGACTGATGATGACCACCAAGGATACGATTCGTTGCCCCTTTTCAAACTAACATTCTCGGTTGACATGAGGTGAAATGATTATATTGAATACTAGCAGTATAGCTCGCCGTTGCTCGGGTGTAATAAAAGCTTTAAAACTAATCCATGGTCCTGGAGCTCAGACTCTTTGGACGTTGGCACGAAAGATTAAAAAGCAATAGTTGTTTCCAGTTAAAGCGAAACCTTAGACTGAAAGAAAAATGAATCGATGTAAGTAAAATTTTGATTTCCTGGTATCTATTTCAAATAAGTTTTTTTCGTCGTAAACTGAATTTTGAAGGCTAAATAAGTCCTCTGAGTAAATGGCATCATGGCTGAGACTAAGAACTACAATTATACCTACTTAGAGCCAAACCCGAAGCAAAAACTAAAATAAAAGGGCTGAAAAAAATACAGACATACAGGCAGACAAACAGACACACACACAAACATCTTGCCTTTTATATATATATATATATATATATATATATATATATATATATATATATTATCGATTTTCTGCACTATTGTAAGAACTGCAACCTTGAAACTCCTGAATATCGTTTCCTATGTCTTTATCTATGAGTGTATCAAATTTGATTAAAATCGGACCACTATAACCCGATTTTTCGATTATCGATTTTCGATATTTATCGGGCGTACCTCGACACAAAACCTAGCTAAGAACACTCGCAGGCGCTTATAGTACAACTGTGTAAATTTTCAAGAATATCGATTCAGCCGTTTCGGGGTCTATAGGTAACGGACACACACAAAGAGACAAGGTTCCATTTATAAATAAGTTTGGATATTGCTGGTTCTACTGCTAAAAATGTTGGTGCTCTGTCTCGTTCTTAATAAAATTTCAAGCCTGAATTAATCCTCACTCGAGGCTCTATTCTAGGTCCTACGCTTTTCCGGATCATCATTAACGATCTCCCCGATGTCATAAGATGCCAAGTAGGCATATACGCTGACGACACTACCTTTTACTCTCGCCTCGATAAAAAATATGCCGAGGCTGAACCTCGCTGCTGAGCTTGAAAACGACCTCCAATCTGTGGTGGACTGGGGTAAGATATAACTCGTGGATTTTAATGCTTCCAAAACGATGCTGCTATCTATTAAGCATCACAAACAATCGCTCTTAACCCGCATTAGCCTGGATCAGGCAATTATCCTAGAAAGCAAAACACTGTGCCTCCTCAGGTTAACTCTCTCGACAGACCTCAAATGGAATGACTATATCGAATCTATAGCTAAATACTCTGCTAAGAAGGTCGGTTCTCTGTGTAGGGCCAGAAAGTTTTTCCTGTCTGAAAAAATCCTGCACATATATAAATCTACCATCAGCCAGTGCATTGAATACTGCTGCCATATTTGGTTGGGTGACCCTATCAACCTAGAGATCCTTGATAAAATCCAGCGGAGAATTTGTAATGTGCTCGATCAGCTCAGATACAGTCACTTTCTCACCGGCGTAATGTGGCTTCCCTGTGTCTCTTCTACAAATACTTTCACGGCTTCTGCTCCGATGAACTTAGCTCTCTAGTGTCCCCTATGTATGAATTTACTCAAGTAACTAGATTAGCAACTAGGTCCGACACTCTTACTGTGAAACCAATAAAATGTAAACGCAAATTCTACTTTAACAGCTTCTTTTCTCGCACTTCCCGCCTGTCGAATTCCATTTCCGCTTACTTGCTTGCCCGACAGCTACAATCTCCAAGAATTTAAATGTAAAGAAATACTCATCTCCTATCTCACTGACCTACATCCTCTCTCTCATGCTCCTTTCTCTGTCCACTCCACTTTCATCAGTATTCTCATCCTTCTCTTACCCACTTTCTGACACCCCCTATAACATGTAACTCTTTTTCATAACTTTCTTCTTATGTAACGCCCCTGCGCCCTAGTGGCAGTAAACTGACTTAATTGGAGCGATATGATTATAAAATAAACATATAGTCTAGTGCTTAGTGCTCTAACTGTATATCTAGAGATTCTTGGTAAGTTTTAAAAAAGAATCAGCAAAATTATTAGTCCTGATCTGGCATCTTGTCATCAGTCACTTTCCCACTGCCCTAATGTAGCTTCTCTGTGCTTTTTCTTGGAAATATTTTCATTGTAATTGTTCGAGATAATTCTTCGCCATGGTATACTTTACTGTCACCTGACATCTGTGTTTTAGTAGGGGATGAGTTAAGTACTATTCTTCGACATGGTACCTTTGAAGTCTCGTTACTGGTCTGTTCTGAACTTCTAATTTCAGACCGGTGGAGTTACTTCAAGTTTGCAATCAGCTGTAATCGTTTTGATGAAAGGGTGCAATGAACATTAATTTTGGCCCGAAAACTGTGCGTCAATTTAGTTTGATTTGACTTTACATTATTTTTTATTCAATTATTGTTTGAAATATAATTCTTGAATATTTCTTTTAGCTCTTTTTTATTTTAGTTTATTCGTAGTCTTTGGCTGCCATTTTTTTATGATTTGACAAAATCTATCACACAACAGTTGGTATTTCAATTCATTTATGTTTAATTTATAGTTTACGTTTATCATCACAATTATTAAAATAAAAAATAATTATCACAATTATTAAAATAAAAAATAATTATAACAATTATTAAAATAAAAAATAATTATCACAATTATTAAAATAAAAATAATTATCACAATTATTAAAATAAAAAATAATTATCACAATTATTAAAATAAAAAATAATTATCACAATTATTAAAATAAAAAATAATTATCACAATTATTAAAATAAAAAATAATTATCACAATTATTAAAATAAAAATAATTATCACAATTATTAAAATAAAAATAATTATCACAATTATTAAAATAAAAAATAATTATCACAATTATTAAAATAAAAAATAATTATCACAATTATTAAAATAAAAAATAATTATCACAATGATTAAAATAAAAAATAATTATCACAATTATTAAAATAAAAAATAATTATCACAATTATTAAAATAAAAAATAATTATCACAATTATTAAAATAAAAATAATTATCACAATTATTAAAATAAAAAATAATTATCACAATTATTAAAATAAAAAATAATTATCACAATTATTAAAATAAAAAATAATTATCACAATTATTAAAATAAAAAATAATTATCACAATTATTAAAATAAAAAATAATTATCACAATTATTAAAATAAAAATAATTATCACAATTATTAAAATAAAAAATAATTATCACAATTATTAAAATAAAAATAATTATCACAATTATTAAAATAAAAATAATTATCACAATTATTAAAATAAAAAATAATTATCACAATGATTAAAATAAAAAATAATTATCACAATTATTAAAATAAAAAATAATTATCACAATGATTAAAATAAAAATAATTATCACAATTATTAAAATAAAAAATAATTATCACAATTATTAAAATAAAAAATAATTATCACAATTATTAAAATAAAAATAATTATCACAATTATTAAAATAAAAAATAATTATCACAATTATTAAAATAAAAAATAATTACGTTTATCACCACATTTTTCAAAATAAAATATAAGTTTAATATCACATTTATTCAGATAAAAAATAACGTTTAGTAACAGATTTATCAAAATAAAAAAAATACGTTTATTAAAATAAATACACAATACGTTTATTATCAGTCAGTTAAGTGCCATACGTGATGCACGCTTAGGATGCATGACTGACCAGGCAGATGATTATCCCTCAGCAGGTTGCCATTATTTTTTGCGGTAGACTGGAGGGAAGAGACGGATTAATGCCTTTCCCAACGGTATTTGCGCGTGAGTGTAATGCAAGGTATTTAACTGCACCACATTGCACATCCTTGTATTATCACATTTATTAAAATAAAAAAAATTAAAAAATAAACAAATTTAAGGAAACATTTTGGGCAAAATTTCGTTTTAGCTCCCGACGGCTTTTCCCCCTTCAAATTTATCCAAAATAGCATTATGTGCAAATGTATATGCTGAACTCAAATCAACAATTAGTTATTGAAGAAACCTACCTTTTTTGCTTTGAAAGTCCATAAAAAACGAACTATACCTCGCACTTTTTCTCTGCTGTAACTCTCACGAAGTCATGCAATTAACTGCAGAATGACGTACTGCGTAGGACAACAAATTATCTCTCGATTTTTGGTCGATTTTCTTCCCTTAGTGAAACTTCCGGCGATATACTTCCTGTCATGAAAATAATAAGCGTAGAAATACAATAGCGCATTACTTTCATTACAGGAAGTACATCGCCGGAAGTTTCAGTAAAGGAAGAAAATCGATCAAAAATAGGCCAAAATTTGTTGCCTATGTAGAAAGTCATTCTGCAGTTAATTACATGACTTCGTGAGAGTTACGGGAGAGAAAAAGTGCGAGATATAGTTCGTTTTTTATGGACATTTAGATAAAAAAAGGTAAGTTTCTTCAATAAGTAATTGTTGATTGGTGTTCAGCATATACATTTGCACAAAGATAATGCTATTTTGGAGAAATTTGAAATGGGAAAAGCCGTCGGGAGCTAAAATGAAAATTTACCACTTTTTGAACAGAAACCTTTCTTTGTTAATTTGTTTTGAAGTTTCGAATCCGTAATTTTCTTGTCAATCGATAAACCTTTTCGGGTTTTTTACTCTTATGTTTCGAGCAAATTTTCTTTATTTCTATTGGTTAACTACTAGTTTTGTCAGATTGTACTTTTTGTTTAATTTCTATTTCTTAAAGTTTATTCTTATTTTTGGGGCTAATTTTTCTTTTTTTTTTTCGCTAAACTTTATTTTCATTCTCATCATTGGGCAAATTATATTTTCATCGTTTTAATCGATTGTTTTACTTCTTTCCAATTTATTTATTTTAGTTAAGTGACATACGTGATGCACAATTGGGTGATCATGTCTCGAAAGAGACATTACTGACTGAGCAGAAGCTGTTCCCGTTATAGTTTGTTATTACTTAGACTGATTGACAACCAAGGTTATAAAACCCAATCTGTACTGCCATTGAACCTATAGATGGAAGGGAGAAGCAAGAGATTAATAGCTTTCGCAAGTGTATTTTGTGCGAAAGTGAATGCAAAGAATTCAACTAGAATTTGAATTCGGCTTTTCGATTTCTCTATCCGAGCCGGTATGTACTGCTCCACAACGCATATCCATATTATTCTAGTTAGCAAAGATTTTTCATCAATTGTATTATATACGTTTATTTATTTTGTTTTATTAATATTTTCTCATCTTTATTTTTGTTTTGTTTGAACTTTTGTGGCCGGAAAATGCTGGTCATCGTGACGGGCAGAAAACCAACTTGTTGAAAGTGTGTAGGGACGACTTAACTATCTTTCTTCCTGCCCAGAGAAGAAGACATCTGGATTACCAATCGCAGGTGATCAAAATTCTTCCCTCACTAATACCGATAGTTAATGTGCCTACTAGCGACTGGGACCGGTGTGAGCAGACCCCCGGTTGGTCGACATTCTACATTCCAACCAAAAACAAAAGCAAATGTGAATAAAGTGAAGGAATAAGGTGATTAGCGTGGTGTTGGTAGAGGCAGAGAGAAGAGACAAACAGCGGTCGTCTAAAGCTCCATCGAGGCTCTACCGAAACGCCGCCGAAGTGTAAAGTCTCGTCTGGGGTAAAAAATAGACGAAACTTTTGCCTAGGCAATATAACCCGGATAACCCATATTAAAAGGACATGGTGTCACATTTTGTCTTAACAAAGACAATTAGCGAGAGCAGTTAACAAAGGAAGTTAACGACAGCTACATGTCAGGCAATAAGCAGCGTAATAATACCTTCGGTCTTACTTATTTCTATATTTATTTATTATTAACACTTCCATTCAATATCTTGTTTCTTGTTATACTAATACACTGTTTTGCACCTACCTTCTTGTTCCGTGTCTTACTTCCGGCACAAACCGGTCACTAGAATTTTGCAGCGAAGTTTCGCAAAAACACCACAACAAATTGGCGACTAATATCCACAATACTTGGCATTATTTTTGTTCTGTTTATTATTTCTTTTATTATTTCTTATTGCAAACTTCAATTTTCTATGTTGGGTTTTTCTTCCAATTAAATTTAACGATGGCCAGTTACTCTCCAAGAACTTACAGCCACAACACCCGAGCAACCTACAGGTTCTCCCGATGGTAATTTACTGAACCATCCCATGGTCCCTAGGTTGTAACGGTTCTGGGCATGACGGTAAAGTGTATCCGGTAGCAAGACCTCTGATTGGAGTTTGTGTGGAGCATGGGACCACCTCTTAATTGCTGTTGTTCTCAGGTCCACCCTGACTCGGAGGTGTAGGACCTGTTATGGTCCCAGATATGGGTCAATAGTTAACTCCCAAACTGGGGTCAAAACACTATGAAATTATAAAAGTACGCTTCTATAGAAATATACACATACAAATATACCTTTATAAAAAAAAATACATACTTTTTTAAGAAAAATATAACCAACAATCTATTTTTGAAGAAAAAATAATTAACATAACAAATTTTTGAAAGAAAAAACTATTATTCTCAGCAAAACATTTTTGAATACAAATCCAGAAAACATTTTCAGTTTTCTAAAATAAAAAAGAATAAAAACAAAAGAAAAAAGAAGAATTAATTATTATCTGATTAAATTAACCTTCTCATTATAACTGAACATTAAAGAAAATATCTTAAAAACCCACCTTTTGGGCATTAAATAACCCACAGAGGTGTTGATATGCCGTTAAACAAAACTCAAACACAAACGCAGGTTGTAACCTGTCAGTCCATCAGTCCAATGTGAAAATGAGAGACAAAAATAAAACCTATATTCTTGTAGTCATAACTTTTCAGATACTGTTCATGGGCTTTGAGATATTAACGTAGTTACACTGCAAATATTATTGGTTTGTGTTTTTTCTCCCATGCCAAAAACCTCCCCAGCAAGCAGAAAAATCCTCGGCTGTCCTGTCCACAATTCATTCTATCAGTGAGTTTAGTGGCATACGTGATACACGCTTGAGCGATCATGTCTCGAAAGAGATATGGCTGACTAAATAAATAACTTTATCTGTTTGGCTATTTATCAAAAATCGCCTGAGGACACCACTCATGGTAGAAACCTGGGTAGCGAAATAAGTCGTTGAAAAATGGAATATATATATATATATATATATATATATATATATATATATATTTAAGACTAAACTATCGCCCGGTTCACACTCCACCCACATCTATTGAACAGGTGAAGAGGCTCATCCCTTGTTTCCTGTTTAGGATGTGGTTTCCGGCTTTCTCTTTTCCATTCTTTTTACCCTTACGTAGCCCCCTGCGCATCATTGGCGTTACCGTCTTGCTTGGGGTGATATGATTAAAAAAAATATATATATATATCTATATATATATGTGTGTGTGTGTGTGTGTGTGTGTGTGTGTGTGTGTGTGTGAATAGAGCTAATAGGCTTAGAATCCCAAGTTCTCCAGCATTTACTTTTTGAAATACTACTCAATTATATGTATATATTTAATCTTACTATTCGACTCTAATTGATTTTTTTTTTTTTTTACCTTTTGTATTTCCGGGATGTGTCACTTCCTTTTTCTATCCAACACTTTTTGTACATCTGAAACTGACATTATACGTAACAGTCTTCCTTTCCATCCTAACATCAAAAACAGTGGCCGCCGCTTTTTCTCCTCATTATCCGTAATTCTCTATCTCTACTGTGCGTAAGTTCAATCATCAGATACAATGGCCATAAAACGTTGTTCTTTGTTACGAGAAAATAAAAACAAAGATGACGAAAAAAAAAAAAAAGAACCTAAACACAATAGAAAGGAAACAAACATGGCGGACACTTCATTAGCGAACAATCGCAAAATGGCGCGAAATGACGAGGCGAAAGATGGGATGTTTGACCATGTTAGAGCAAACACGAACGCGGAGTGGACAACATTAAAGATATTTGCTTATTTTGAACAATATGATATTAATATAGTCAGGAAGGAAATAAGATGAGGGATGGGATTATATGGGCATCTTATATGGCAATCGATTTATGCATCGGAGGTTCATGACGGTGTTAAATATTCATACTTTGAGTCAATAAGATAGCAATAAAAAAGTGTTTATTACGAGGCAATGTTGGCTCGCGTGTATATGTGCAGAGATACTAACAAGGAGATATTAGATAAATGGACGGAAGTAATTTATATTTCTTTAAGACACAGCGTCAATCTATATTAATTTAGATTATTTATAATAGGAAAATTAAAGATAAAGTAGGAAACATCTTTTGTGCGAGCCATTTTATTTTGTTAAACTCAATCGGATTAAAGTTATGTCTACTTTGCCGCTCAAAAATGGAAGAAGAGGATACGCTGATAATTTTGGGGTATATATTCTAGCTATTTTTTTTCTTATAATCGTGTCTCCCCAAGCAAGGCATTTTACTGCCTCTGTTGAGCAGAGGGTTACATAGGAGGAAAGTTATGAGAAAGAGTGACAGGTTAAGGGGGTGTCATGAATTGGGTAAGAGAAGGATGACTATGACTATAAAGTGAGTGATCAGATTATATATTGATTGTGATATAAAATCGATATCCCACTTTATATCCACATTACAACAGTATAGAATTTTTTTTAATAATCATATCGCCCCAAGCAAGGCATTTTACTGCTTCTGTTGAGAAGGGGTTTACATTGGACAAAAGTTATGAGAAAGAGTGACAGGTTACAGGGGGTGTCATGATTTGGGTAAAAGTAGGATGACTATGACCATAAAGTGAGGGATTAGTTTATACATTGATTGTGATGTAAAACTGATCCCCCACTTTATATCCACATTATGATAGTATAGATTTTTTTTTATAATCAAATCGACCCAAGCAAGGCATTTTACTGCCACTGTTGAGCAGGAGGTTACATAATAGAAAACTTATGAGAAAGAGTGACATGTTATAGGGGGTGTCAGGAAGTGAGTAAAGGAAAGATGAGAATATTGATGAGAGTTGAGTGGACGAAGAAGCTGCTGGAGTAGAATTTTCTTTTAAAGTTTATTGGTTTCACAGTAAACAGGTGGAATTTAGGTGCTAATCTTTTGGCTCGAGCAAATTCATGTATTGGGGTATAAGTGAGCTAAGTTCATCTGAGCACAAGCCATGAAAGTATTTGTAGAAGAGAAACAGGGAAGCGACATTGCGTCGGTGAGAAAATAACTGTATTCGAGCAGCCAACTCGGGATCAATCATATTACAAATTATCCGTTGGATTTTGTCAAGGGCCCCTAGGTGGATAGCAGGAACACCCGATCAGATATGGCAGCAGTATTCAATGCACGGGCGGATGGTAGATTAGTATATGTGCAGGGTTGTTTCAGACGGGAAAAAAACTTACTGGCCCTGCACAGAGAAGCGACCTTCATTTAATTTTGTTTCTTTATTTTGTTTATGCTTTTATTACTTTTCTTGGCAAAGTGTTCGGGGCTTTTATCAATGCTGAAGTGGTTCAACATCTCACAGCTAACAGTCTATTCTCCGACAAATAGCACGACTTCCGCTTCGCCAGGTATACAGCTGTTATGCTAACGGCTATCACAGATTATATATACTAGGCTCTTGGTAAGAACGGTAAAGCTCTAGTTGTTTGCCCTGGATATCTCCAAAGCATTTGACAGAGTCTTCAAGGTAAATCATCTGCGCAAGCTTCAGGTCTTTTGTATAACTGGACGCTTGTTTGATTTAATGAAATCGTTTATATGAAATCGCGTCATGAAGGTCGTATTATACCGGCAGGCTACCAGATTCTATCATAAGGCTCGATCCAAGATCCTACGCATTTTTCCAACTTCATCAACGAACTCCCTGATTGTAAGTACGTTGAGAACTTCACCATTTACTCCAGCCTCGATAAGAAATCTGCCCAGACCGACAAAGCAAACTTCACTGCTGATGTTGAAAACCAACTCCAATCTGCGGTAGGCTAGTGTAAGAAATAGCTTGTACGAATGTCATTCAATAAATAAGGTGGATTTTTCGGCATAAGGATTTCTACGAGGGTCACTCAATAAATAAAGATAATTTTTCCGTATAAGGAGTTTTACGAGGGTCATTCAATAAATATAGAGAATTTTTCCGCATAAGGACTTCAACGAGTGTCACTCAATAAATAAGGAGAATTTTTCGGTATAAGAACTTCTACGAGGCTCACTCAATAAATAAAGATAATTTTTCCGTATTAGAACTTCTACGAGGGTCATTCAATATATAATGACAGTTTTTCGGTATAAGGAATTCTACGAGGGTCAATCAATAAATAAGGATAATTTTTCGGTATAAGAAATTCTACGAGGTTACTCAATAAGTAAAGAGAATTTTTCGGTATAAGGACTTCTACGAGGGTCACTCAATAAATAAAGATAATTTTTCCCGTGTAAGGACTTCTACGAGGGTCACTCAATAAATAAAGAGAATTTTTCCCGTGTAAGGACTTCTACGAGGGTCACTCAATAAATAAAGATAATTTTTCCCGTGTCAGGATTTCTACGAGGGTCACTCAATAAATAAGGAGAATTTTTCCCGTGTAAGGACTTCAACGAGGGTCACTCAATAAATAAGGAGAATTTTTCCCGTGTAAGGACTTCTACGAGGGTCATTCAATAAATAAGGAGAATTTTTCGGTATAAGGATTTCTACGAGGGTCACTCAATACATAAAGATAATTTTTCCCGTGTAAGGACTTCTACGAGGGTCACTCAATAAATAAAGAGAATTTTTCGGTATAAGGACTTCTACGAGGGTCACTCAATAAATAAAGATAATTTTTCGGTATAAGGATTTCTACGAGGGTCACTCAATACATAAAGATAATTTTTCCCGTGTAAGGACTTCTACGAGGGTCACTCAATAAATAAAGAGAATTTTTCCCGTGTAAGGACTTCTACGAGGGTCACTCAATAAATAAGGAGAACTTTTCCGGATAAGAACTTCTACTAGGGTCACTCAATAAATAAAGATAATTTTTCCCGTGTAAGGACTTCTACGAGGGTCACTCAATAAATAAAGATAATTTTTCCCGTGTAAGGACTTCTACGAGGGTCACTCAATAAATAAGGAGAATTTTTCGGTATAAGGATTTCTACGAGGGACACTCAATACATAAAGATAATTTTTCCGTTTAAGGAGTTCTACGAGGGTCATTCAATAAATCAAGAGAATTTTTCCGCATAAGGACTTCAATGAGGGTGACTCAATAAATAAGGAGAATTTTTCGGTATAAGAACTTCTACGAGCCCCACTCAATAAATAAAGATAATTTTTCCGTATAAAAACTTCTACGATGGTCATTCAATATATAATGACAGTTTTTCGGTATAAGGATTTCTACGAGGATCACTCAATAAATAAAGATAATTTTTCCGTATAAGAACTTCCACGACGGACACTCAACAAATAAAGAGAATTTTTCCGTATTAGGAATTCTACGAGGGTCATTCAATAAATAAAGAGAAATTTTCCGCATAAGGACTTCAACGAGGGTCACTTAATAAATAAAGATAATTTTTCGTATAAAAACTTCTACGAGGGTCATTCAATATATAATGACAGTTTTTCGGTATAAGGAATTCTACGTGGGTCACTCAATAAATACGGAGAATTTTTCGGTATAAGGACTTCTACGAAGGTCACTCAATAAATAAGGAGAATTTTACCGTATAGGGACTTCTACGAGGGTCACTCAATAAATAAAGAGAAATTTTCCGTATAAGAACTTCTACGAGAGTCACTCAATAAATATATAGAATTTTTCAGTTTAAGGAATTCTTAAACGGAAAAATTCTCTATATTTATTGAGTAACCCTCGTAGAATTTCTATCAATAAATAAGGTTAATTTTCCGTATAAGAAGCTCTTCGAGCGCTATTCAATAAATTAGGAGCATTGTTCCGTATAAGGACTTCTACGAGTGTCACTCAATAAATAAAGAGAATTTTTCCGTATTAGGACTTCTACGACGGTCACTCAATAAATAAAGAGAATTTTTTGGTATAAGAACTTCTACGAGGGTCACTAATAAATAAGGAGAATTTTTTCGTATAAGGACTTCTACGAGGGTCACTCAATAAATAAGAGAATTTTCCCCTATAAGAACCTCTACGAGAGTCATTATAATAAATAAGGTGACTTTTTCTAATACTGTTAGAAGTTTACTTTTTTCAAATTTTTCAACCTAGTCACCCAGCAGTGTCACTCACTTTTCCCATCTGTGCTAAAGCTTAAGTATTCTCTTAGTGTAAAAACCTTTGGACTGATGTCTCAGCTTACAGCACTTTTGACTTCATCGTCACTTTCAAACTTCGTGCCTCTCGTGAAGGCTTTCAAGGGACCAAACAGGTGAAAGTCTGAGGGGGCAAGGTCTGGGCTGTAAGGGAGAGGAGGGAGCATTTCCCAGCCCAGCTCGTTGATGGTCTGCACCGTTTGAGCTGCACTGTGAGGCCTTGTGTTGTCTTGTGTTGTCTTGCGACTGATGACCCCTGCGTTTGTTCTTTATGTTCTTGTAATCTCATTCACTGTCACCCTTTCTGTCAGACTGAATAAAGTCATTGACTGATCCGATCAGTTCAAGAGACCTCACTTTTGTAGGCCTCCCAGGCCTTTCTTCATCTTCAACACCGCTCTGTCCTTCTTTAAACAATTTAACCCACTTGTAGACATGGTTTTGGCTGAAACATGTGGCACCATACACAATTGAAATTCTCCTATGAATTTCAACTGGTTCGCACCCTTTGAGAACCAAAAAAGTTGATAACTAACCTCTGTTAAATCCTTCTTCGTCAGCCATCTTTGTTAATCTCCGAAACTCTCAATTTTTTTTTCAATCTTCAAAAATATTAAATCCCTTTGAAAAAGAAGTAAAGACAAAAATTTAAAAAAAGTAAGCTTCTATCTGTATTAGAAGTCGTTATCCCGAAAAATTCACAATATTTATAGAATGACCCTCGAAAATTTTAATGCTTCCAAAACGAAACTGCTATCCTTTAATCATTATAAACAATCATTCCAACCCTCTATCACCATGGATCACTTTAGTCTCCCTGAAATCAATACATCGCGCCTCCTCGGCCTAGCTCTCTCAACCGACCTCAAGTGGAGCGACTAGATTGAATCTAAATCTAATGCTAGGAAGGTCGTGTTACTGAGACGGTCCAGGAAGTTTTACCAGTCACCATTCATCTTAAACATATACAAATCTACCATTCAACCGTGCATTGAATCCTGCCGTCATATATGGTCGGACGCCCCTGCTATTCAATTCGTTGTTCTCAACAAAATCTAAAGGAGTAATCGATTTCGACATGGCAGCTTAACTCCAGTCACTTTCTTATCGACAATATGTGGCTTCCCTCTGTCCATTATGAAAATACCTACACGGTTTCTCCTCTGACGAGCGTACATACATGGTATCCCCTCTGCAAGGATTTACTCGAACTGCTAGATTGACAACTAGTCCCCACATTTTTAAAGGGTAAACAATCAAATGTGGAGGTAACTTCTACTCTTACAGGTTCTTTCCTCGCACTTTCTACCTGTGTAACTTTCTGTCGCATACTTGCTTCTTTGTTAAGAAAATCTCCAGGATTTTAAATGCAATGTCGGTTACCATGATTAATCTCCTAAACTTCCATCTTTTCCAGGACGCAGTCTGTATCTTGATCGTCTCCAATTTTGCTCTACTCCCACGCAACTCTCTTCACTCCAGTGTTACCATCCTTCTTTTTCCCGTTCTTCGACACCCTTGTGATCCGTTCCTCTTTGTTTTCGCTCTCCTCTCATGTAGACCCCTGCACACCAGTAGCAGTACAGTTTTGCTTGGGGTGAAACGATTATATAAATAATATCCCCGCTGAGTAATTGGCCATGCTCAAATCCAATTGGCATTTGTAAGGTATTTCTATGCATTACAAAGTTGACAGAGCTTGCAACACTCAATAACAAAGAAAGAAAATACCATGGCAAATATATATATATATATATATATATATATATATATATATATATATAGCCAAATAGATAAAGTTATTAAAAATCGCCTGAAGACACCACTCATGGTAGAAACCTGGGTAACGAAATAACTCGTTGAAAAATGGAAAATATTAAAAAGTTCTACAATATAATTGTATCGAACAATTTTAATACAAATGTGTACTGGTCTAACCCTATTATGACCAAAACCTAAATATTAAACAATCAATCAATATATATATATATATATATATATATATGTGTGTGTGTGTGTGTGTGTGTGTGTGTGTGTGTGTGTGTGTGTGTGTGTGTGAATGTTAAGACAAACGCGTTATTTCAAGGTTAAGCGGAAATGTAGGCCTATTTCAGGCGAACCATCGTCAGCTTCCTTCTTCATTTTACAGAAGATTTTACACGAATGAAATTCACAAACAAAGGCCCCCAAGAAACCCAAAAATAAAAATAGAAATAAATATCGCTCCATTAAAAATGAAAATTTAAGAAAAATTCATCATTACATCAGTTACGTAAATACACACACATACATAAATAACCATATATACCTACGCAACATATAATCAAAGAGCACGCGTAAGAACGGATGTCAACTCAAAGATAGTCTACGGAACTCAGTCAGTAGCTACACACGCATCGTTCGTTCAGTAATTACTTTGAATACTCTCGGCTTCTGACGTGTGTTTATATTTTATATAACACGCTAAAGTCCTCTTGCCTCATCCGAGCTCAGAGGTAGAATCGCTGAATGATGTCAGTTCAGTCGTGTTTCAATCCTGGCTAGAAGCAATCGGATGTCTAACCGTACTGATGAGCTGTGATACAGCGAAACAGATCTGTATGCGAATGACTATATATATATATAATCTAACTATGCATTAATTATCCACATATAAGCCCGTTTCGCTGTATCACAGCTCATCATTGTAGCTAGACATCCACTTGCTTCCATCCGGGGTCGAAACTCGACAGAAATATATATAAAGTAAAAAAAATGTCTTTTGTTACTGAGCTGATTGATGTTAGATAGACTCTCTGGGGATTACACCGTCTACTCTTCAAGTGTGTGTATATATATATATATATAAATTAAGATAAACACGTTATTTCATGGTTTAAGCGGTGGTATGGCTTATTTCAGGCGAACCATCATCAGCTTTAGTCTTTATTGTACAGAAGATTTTACACGAATATATATATATATATATATATATATATATATATATATATATATGTATGGTTAAATAAAAAGAAGACAAGAGTAAAACTGTACTTAAATCGCCTACACGTTTCGTCCTGTGATGGACTTTATCAGGGCTAAAAACGAAATTAGCTTTATTCCAAAATACGTATCTATAAATAAACGGTGTTGGCAACTATAAAAACGCTCACAAATCATTCAAAAAGATTAACAGAATATTTTAGTTCTAGAATTCCTTCATGTGTCGTGCAAAGTCACGAGATATTAAAATGAAGGGAATTCAACAGTTTTCTTTAAACCTTTTATTATGTATGTTGGTCTGCTTTAGTATAATTTCCATAAGCAAAGGTGAGATTGGGAAAAATCCGGGGCGCAAATTGATGTTTTGGTAATACTGGATGGCGGCGCTTTCGAGAAGTTTTCTTCTGAACAAATTGCTGAGTTATTTTTACATATATATATATATATATATATATATAACTCCGAACTCCGAAAATTAAATAAGCCGAATGGCAATTTCGGTGACGAACAACCTCACTTCTTCATTTATTATTTCATTTATTATGCAAATACTGTAATATATATATATATATATATATATATTTATGCAATGTAAATAGAGAAGAATCCAAAGAAGTGTCCTGTACATAAAGTGGTGGGATAACTCTCTAAAAGAGCTCTCAATATATATGTATATAAATACATATATCATATTTTCTTTCAAATTTAAATTTATTCCTCTCTTCTTTCTTCTTCATTCCATTTTCGTTTACGTTCATAAAAACACCCTTTTTTTTTAACGCTATCTCTCTTTCCCCAAACACATTTTTTACTTTCAAATCCAGCAGTCAAACTAACTTCCGTAGACTATCTTTGAGTTGACATCCGTTCGTACGTGTGCTCTTTGATTATATGTTGCGTAGGTATATATGGTTATGTATGTATGTGTGTGTATTTACGTAACTGATGTAATGATGAATTTTTCTTAAATTTTCATTTTTAATGGATCGATCTTTATTTCTATTTTTATTTTTGGGTTTCTTGGGGGCCTTTGTTTGTGAATTTCATTCGTGTAAAATCTTCTGCAAAATGAAGAAGGAAGCTGACGATGGTTCGCCTGAAATAACCCTATATTTCCGCTTAACCTTGAAATAACGTGTTTGTCTTAACATTCACACACACCACACGCACACACACACACACACACATATATATATATATATATATATATATCACCCACAGACAGATCTGTTTCGCTGTATCACAGCTCATCAGTACGGTTAAACATCCGATTGCTTTTAACCCAGGATTGAAATCCGACCGAATTGGCGCCAGTCGGTGATTCCACCTCTGAAATATGGGCAGACTTATATATATATATATATATATATATATATATATATATAATTTTAAACCAAAACTGCAGGCATGAAATCTACTAATAGCGTAAGACTGGAAGTAAAGGAAGAGGAAGAGAAAAGTCAGCTGGAGAAAAGCGTTGGAGAGAGAGAGAGAGAGAGAGAGAGAGAGAGACAGAGACAGAGACAGAGAGAGAGATAAGGAGAGGGGAAAACCACATTGAAGAGGGAAACAGAACTCTTTCATTAAAAGTATACTTTGGAACTGAACTCTATTAGAATTTTCGTACCTCTGTTTGAAGTTACCTAGCGGTCGAAACCCAGGTAGCTTAGTGCGTATTACAAAATCCCCAGATAGTATTGAGCTCTTTTTTTTGTTTTAGAGGCTGTTATTTACGGCCTTCCATTCATATATATATATATACTACCGGCTAAAATTATTAGGCCGCCCCAGTGTTTTAAAATTATGATGTATTTCATGCTATTTTTAGTATTTATTTCCAAGTGGATAATTCTAAATGAAAATAGAATGGTTCTTTTGTTATTATTACTTTGCACAATTTTACAAGGCAGGCAGGAAGCCTTTGCTTCAGCCAGCCAATAAGAAGAAGAGTCTAGCATGGGGAAGAGAGCACAAAAACTGGACACCAGAACAGTTCATTTGATGCAGTATTAACAAAAGAACCATTCTACTTTCATTTACAATTATCCACTGGCAATAAATGCTGAAAATTGTATAAAATATTTCATTTTATTTTAAACTGGGGTCTCCTAATAATTTAGCCGGTAGTGTATGTCAGATTAGATAAATTGCAAACATTATGTTTGCTTATTTTTAATAAAAATGTCCATAACATATTAAAAAATACTGTTTTGGATAATTTCCACGTTCACATGAACGCTAGTAATTTGTCAACCTTTATATTTTAAGCAGAAAAAATGTACAGTAATTTTTAACCACACAGTTTTCTGATTATATTTGTTAGCATAACTCACAAACCTTATTATGATCTCAGAAAGAGGTTGAAAGTACTTGGGTACCTTGAGAAATGAATGAAAATAACATCTGTCAACCTTACAGCTTTTTTTTTTAATCATATCACCCCAAGAAAGGCGTTGACGCCACTGATGCGCAGGGGGCTACTTAAGAGTAAAATGATTGGAAAAGAGAAAGCCGGGAACCACATCCTAAACAGGAAACAAGGGATGAGCCTCTTCACCTGTTCAAAAGACGTGGGTGGAGTGTGAACCGGGCGATAGTTAAGCCTATCTAGGCGATAGTTAAGTCTATTATTACTGACATCTTTTGATTGTAAGATTATTCGTGAGTATAAACGGGTTTTATTTAAAATAAGCAACCATATTTAATCTGATATGTTCAAAAGAAAATTCGCTACCTAAATACAGAAATATATATATATATATATATATATATAATTTCCAAAGCTAACCACAACTTACATTTTCACTTCGTTTTCGCGCAATGATCAGACGATCGGAATCAGTCAGGTGTGAAAATGCATTTTTTTCTCCTTATTGAAGGACAGTCTGGCACTCTCTTCTTTGCTTCCCGTGAAATTTTCCTGTTTCTTAATACTCTATTTAGCTTCTGGGAAGCCTCTTTGGCCATAGCAATACACCTTCGGATCTCAGTGTTGCACTTTACGACTCCTAAAATGAGATATATATTTATAAATATTTAGTAAATTATTGCTACAAAACACAAAACAGAATAAAGAAAATATTAGATTGAATATTTTTGTGCGCCATATTCGCAGCAATACTCAGTCAGTAAAGTGGCATACGTGATACACGTTTGGGCGATCATGTCTCAAAAGAGACATGACTAATTGGGCAGAAGATTTTCCCGTAACAGATTGCTATCACTTTCTGAAGTAGACTTATTGCTAACCAAGGTTACAAAACCCAATTTGTTCTACTATTTAACCCATAGCTGGAGGAAGAAGCGATGGATTAATGCCTTTCCCAGGGGTACTTGAGCGTAAGTGAGCATAACGAATTCAACTGGAATTCGAACTCGGCTCTCTGATTTTTCGTTCCAAGCCGATATGCACTGCACCATCGAAGAAGCGATAATGCTTGCACGTTAAACAAACTGTTTTGTGGTTAATTAGTTTTAATTGTGGCTACTAATTACCCAAGAGACCGCGATCAGTATTTCGTCTTGGTTGTTTATTGGTGAACAAAATGATTGTTAAGTTGAGACAGTCGGGCACGAATTAATACATTTTTCCCGCCCAAAGGTCAAATGCACACTTCGACTGTGAACAAAAAAAGGATTGGCTTAATGACGCAAAACATTAACAACAACAACAAAAAAAAAATGGCGGAAAATTGACACTGCAGATGCAAAAGCAAATTAAAATTCAATCGCATGAGCAACATGGACAGAAATATATCAGCTTATTTCATTTAACCTATTTAAAAATATGTAGAATTTTACAAAAATAGTTTCACACCGAACAATAAAATAAATCCCACGAGAATGCAAACGGCTACTGAGAACGAAAGAAACAGAAAGGATAATAAAAAAGAATTCAAGTAGACAGAAGATGACAATGAAAATTGCATTTAAAAAAAAAAACACTAAGCTAAAAAAGAAACAATTAGCATAGAACCTAAAGCAAGAACTTGCAACTTTAACACTAATTTTAATACTAATATAAATATTAAAACGAGTGTGAATTGTGGTTCAGTGTTTATCGGCTCGGAACGCGAAATCGGGGAGCCGAGTTCGAATTTCAGTTAAATTCGCTTACGCAGAAATAGCCTTGGGAAAGGTAATAATCCATCTTTTCCACCCAGTTATAGGTTAAATAACAAGACATATTGGTTTCTGTATCGCGGAAAGTAACGGCAACCTATAATCTTTTGTCTAGTTAAGTCATGTCTCTTTCTTGACATAATCTCCCAAGCGTGTATCATGTATGGCTCTTAACAGACTGAATACTAATGAGCTTAAAAATCGAAAGTTGCGTTACCAACCAGGAATGCTCATCAGAAATACTACTGAGAAAATATTTGTAAAAGAATCAAGCCATGTCGATTTAAGGACCCAGGTATTACACTTAATTAACTTTTTTTTAAAACTACAACAGTTGTTTGATAAAAATAGTTTAAAGATTAAATTGAGATCTAAAATCGTAACGATGCAATTTCATACCGGTGATCATTGAAAGGCTTAGAGCATAGCCTTATAAGATTTAATAATATAACTCTTCTTCCAAATATGGGTTGAAAAGCAGGAGAGATTGGGTTTTGCAACATTGGTTAGCAACCAGTTTACCTATTGCGGGATAATCTTCTGCCCAGTCAGTCATGTCCCGAAAGAGACATGATCGTCCAAAGCGTATATCATGCATGGCTCTTAACTGAATATTATGGCGTTATATACAATGTATTTGTTTCCTGCTTTTATTAATTAGGATCTAAATAATCCTATTCATAGCGTTAGTTTTTTGTAATCATTTACAATTTTACTACACAATTTTTACTAACCGAATACGGTAAAAATTGCATATTTTGTTTATGGTGATTCATAATTAAAATTTTGGTTAGACTATGTTTAACATTCAGTGTACCTAATACAAAATATATCACTTTATGGATTAACTAGCAGTATAACCCGGCGTTGCTCGGGTGTAATGAAAGCTTTAAAACTAATCCATGGTCCTGGAGCTCAGTCTCTTTGGACGTTGGCACGAAAGACTAAAAAGCAATATTTGTTTCCAGTTAAAGCGAAACCGTAGACTGAAAGAAAAATGAATGGATGTAAGTCAAATTTTGATTTCCTGGTATCGATATCAAATAAGTTTTTTTATTCGTAAACTGAATTTTGAAGGCTAAATGAGTCCTCTGAGTAAATGGTATCATGGCTGAGACTAAGAACTACAATTATACCGACATAGAGCCAAACCCGAAGCAAAAACTAAAATAAAAGGGCCCAAAAATACAGACATACAGGCAGATAAACAGACACACACACACAAACATCTTGCCTTATATATATATATATATATATATATATATATATATATATATTATTTATTTTCTGCACTATTGTAAGAACTGCAACCTTGAAATTTCTGAATGTCGTTTCTTATGTCTTTGTCTATGAGTGTATCAAATTTGATTATGATTGGACTACTCCTTCTATAACCCGATTTTTTCGATTATCGATTTTCGATATTTATCGGGTGTACCTCGAAACAAAACCTAGATAAGAACACTCGCAGACGCTTATAGTACAACTGTGTAAATTTTCAAGAAAATTGGTTCAGCCGTTTCGGAGTCGATAGGTAGTAGACACACACTCACACATACACACACACACAGACAAAGTTCTATTTATAAATATGTTTAGATTCTTGAAATAGTAAAAAGCATGAGGAATTATGTCTTTCTATAAATTTTGCAGTCGGTTTTAAAGCTGAAAGCTCAAAACTAAATAAAAGCTATCAATTTAATTTTTGGTATCCATACTTCTTACATGAAACCACATGATTTGCAATGCTGATCTTCTCTACAGATAACAAATCAATCCGCCCTGACGATGTCAGTGGATATGTGACTGAATCCGAAATAATATTAGGAATTGATGACAGAGGTAACAAATGTTCAAAAGATATTCTC
The DNA here is from genome assembly GCA_037127315.1 of Ascarosepion bandense. Lineage (NCBI taxonomy): Eukaryota > Metazoa > Mollusca > Cephalopoda > Sepiida > Sepiidae > Ascarosepion > Ascarosepion bandense. Next base: position 2,332,918 of record JBBBDQ010002134.1, on the reverse strand, counting down.
TCTAGCATGGCATTTTTCAGGGAAAAACCAGGAAAACACAAGGAGTCATATTCTTAGATGTTAGCATCAACCGTACTAATAGAAAAGAAAAAAAAATGTTGTTGAAGATGATTAATAGAATCGTTTCATGTTTTTTTTATGATCATATCGCCCCAAGCAAGACATTTTACTGCCACTGTTTTGCAGGGGCTTACTTTTTTTTTTAATCATTTCACCCCGAGCAAGGCGGAAATGCCACTGATGTGCAGGGGGTTACATAAATGTAAAAAGATTAATGAGAAAAGAGTGAGGAGTACAAACTAGTTAGAGAGGAACAATAGAAAGCTGAGAAAGCAGGTGCGATGACAGATACATAGGTGGAGAGAAAGGGAAGGTTATACAGGGGTGGGGAGAGAGCTAGAGTCCAGTGGTTAGTAGATGAGTATTGACTTTGCATTTAAATTTCTGGAGGTTGTAGCCGTCAGGAAAGCAAGAATACGGGAGCGAGTTCGACAGGCGGGAAGTGCGAGAGAAGAAGCTGCAGGAGTAGAATTGTCATCTGCATTTGGCTAACCTGACTGTGAATGGGTGGGACCCAATTGCCAGTCTGGTTGCACGAGTAAACACCTGTTGACGAGGCATCAGGGACTTAAGCTCGTCCGAGGAAAGTTATGAGAAAGAGTGACAGGTTATAGGGGGTGTCAGGAAGTGGATAAGAGATGGATGACTGTGGCCATAAATTTAGGGATCAGTTTTATATTGATTGTAATGTAGAATTGATCCCCCAATTTATATCCATATTATAATAATATAGAAATTTTTATTTTAAAATAATATCGCCCCAAGCAAGGCATTTTACTGCCACTGTTTTTCGGGGGGGGTGACACAGAAGGAAAGTTATGAGAAAGAGTGACAGGTTATAGGGGGTGTCGGGTAGTGGGTAAGAGAAAGATGAGAATACTGATGAGAGTGGAGTGGACGGAGAAAGGAGCATGAGAAAGAGAATGCAGGTTAGTGAGATTGGAGATGACTATTGACTTTACATTTACATTCATAGAGATTGCAGCTGTCGGGGAAGCAAGTAAATGGAAGGGAATTGCACAGATAGCTGATCAAGTAGAATTTGCGTTTACAATTTCTTGTTGCTCGATTAAATTCATATATAGGGAGCACCAGTGAGCTAAGTTCATCGGAGCAGAAGCCATGAAAGTATTTGGAGAAGAGACACAGGGAAGCCATACTGCGCCGGTGAGAAAGTGACTGTGTCTGAGCTGCCAAGTCGGGTTCTATCACATTACAGATTCTCCACTGGATTTTGTCAAGGACACCTATGTGGATAGCAGGAGCATTCGACCAGATATGGCAGCAGTATTCAATGCACGGGCGGATGGTAAATTTGTATATGTGCAGGATTGTTTCAGGCGTAAAAAAATTTCCTGGCCCTACACAGATAACCGAATTTCTTAGGAGAGAATTTAGCTATAGATTCTATATAGTCATTCCACTTGAGCTGTTATGAGAGTTAAGCCAAGTTATTAAGGAATAATTATTTGACCCATTTCCCAAAAGATTGTCGGTTATTTTCATAATCCACAGCCAATTTTATTTTATGGAACTCATCAGATTCATTATTGTCAGTCAGTTAAGTGCCATACGTAATACACGCTTGGGCGATCATGTCTCGAAAGAGACATGACTGACTGGGCAGAAGACTATCCCGCAGTAGGTTGCCATAACTTTCTATGATAGACTGGTTGCTAACCAGTGCTACAGAACACAATCTCTCCTGCTATTTAACCCATAGCTGGAAGGAGAAGAAATGTATCATATTTTAAGTAGTAATTAATAGGGGGATCAGTTCATTACTTCATAATAATAAAAAGCCGATCCCACACTTTATGCCCAGGAGCAGCCTTAAGCTGCTACTGGGCATAATATAATAATATAAGAAATATAATGTAAGAAAATATTTTCTCAAGTTAATAAATAAACATTCCATTAGCAACAATCCTCTACATAAAATCTTTAATAGGAACACATTAAAAAATAGTTCTTCCTGTACCCCAAATTTTAGCTTTGAAGATTTAATAGCCATCTTAGTTTCTCTCTCTCTCTCACACACACAAACACACAGTCAGTTAAGTGTCATACGTGATACACGCTTTGGGCGATTATATCTCGAAAGAGACATGACTGACTGGGCAGAAGATTATTCCGCAGTAGGTTGCCATTACTTTGTGCGGCAGACTGGTTGCCAGCCAAGGCTATAGAACCTAATCTGTCCTATTATTTATTTTATAACTGGAGGGAAAAAACGGTTTAATACCTTTCCCATAGGTATTTGCGCGTAAGTGAATGCAATGAATTCAACTGGAATTTGAACTCGGCTCCCCGCTTTCTCGTTCTGAGGCGATATCCACTGCACCACAATGTACATCATTATTGTTAAGAGTAAATAAAGGCGTCATCTGCATAAATACCGGTTATAATTCGGGTTTGATGAGAGACTCTAGTGCATATATTGACATCTGAAGTTATAAAAAAAATAAAAAAATAAAAAAAAACTGTGGATGATAAAAATTTTGAAAATGCAATCCTAATTATTTCTACTGTGAAAAAAGAATTGCCAATAATATTTTAAGGAAAAAACATTGTCAATGCTTTTTATCATGAATATTGTTTCCAAATACTTTTTAATAAAATGCATTATGATTATTTTAACTTTGAAAAATGCATTACCAATAATTTTTAATATGCAAATTCAGTGCCAATTATTTTTAATATAAATAGAAATGCCAATAAGATTTCATATCAAAATGCAGTGCCAATGATTTCTAATATAAATAGAAATGCCAATAATTTTTAATATGAAAATGCAGTACCAATGATTTTTAATAAAAAATGCAATGCGAATGGTTTTTTAATATGAAAATTCAATGATAATCGTTTTTAATATGAAAAATTCAAGGGATAATCGTTTTTAATATGAAAATTCAAGGGATAATCGTTTTTAATATGAAAATTCAATGATAATCGTTTTTAATATGAAAATTCAATGATAATCGTTTTTAATATGAAAATTCAAGGGATAATCGTTTTTAATATGAAAATTCAATGATAATCGTTTTTAATATGAAAATTCAAGGGATAATCGTTTTTAATATGAAAATTCAATGATAATCGTTTTTAATATGAAAATTCAAGGGATAATTGTTTTTAATATGAAAATTCAATGATAATCGTTTTTAATATGAAAATTCAAGGGATAATCGTTTTTAATATGAAAATTCAATGATAATCGTTTTTAATATGAAAATTTAATGATAATCGTTTTTAATATGAAAATTCAATGATAATCGTTTTTAATATGAAAATTCAAGGGATAATCGTTTTTAATATGAAAATTCAATGATAATCGTTTTTAATATGAAAATTCAAGGGATAATCGTTTTTAATATGAAAATTCAATGATAATCGTTTTTAATATGAAAATTCAAGGTATAATCGTTTTTAATATGAAAATTCAATGATAATCGTTTTTAATATGAAAATTCAATGATAATCGTTTTTAATATGAAAATTCAAGGGATAATCGTTTTTAATATGAAAATTCAATGATAATCGTTTTTAATATGAAAATTCAATGAAAATAATCGTTTTTAATATGAAAATTCAAGGGATAATCGTTTTTAATATGAAAATTCAATGATAATCGTTTTTAATATGAAAATTCAATGATAATCGTTTTTAATATGAAAATTCAAGGGATAATCGTTTTTAATATGAAAATTCAATGATAATCGTTTTTAATACGAAAATTCAAGGGATAATCGTTTTTAATATGAAAATTTAATGATAATGTCTAATATAAAAATGCAATGCCAATGATTTATAATATGAAAATGCCATGGATTTTATTATGAAAATTCAATGCCAAATAATTTTAATAGGAAAATAAAATGCTAATTATTTTTAATATAAAGAATTCAATGCCAATGATTTTATTGTGAAAATGCATTAGTCATTAATTTTTATTAAGAATATGCATTAGTAATGACTGTATTATTATAATACTTTGATTTTTCCCATAAAGAATCAAACGAGATAAAAACAGAACAATTAGAAAGAAAGAAAGAAAGAAAGAAAGAAAGAAATAGTAAAAGTGAGAAGAAAAAACACAAACAAAAAGAGTAAACCTAAAAGAAAAGAGAGAATGACTGAAAAAAATGAAAATAAATCGTGAAAGAATAATAGAGAAATTGAAAAAACAAAGAATAAAGCCGGGAGGAGGAAGAAGAAGAAGAAGAAGAAGAAGAAGAAGAAGAAGAAGAAGAAGAAGAAGAAGAAGAAGAAGAAGAAGAAGAAGAACGAGGAGGAGAAGAAGAAGGAGAAGAAGAAGAAGAAGAAGAAGAAGAAGGATGAGAAGAAGAACGAGGAGGAGGAGAAGAAGGAGAAGAAGAAGAAAAGAAGAAGAAGAAGAAGAAAAGGATGAAGGAAAAGGATGAGAAGAAGAACGAGGAGGAGGAAGGAGAAGAAAAAGAAGGAAGAAGAAGAAGAAGAAGAAGAAGAAGAAGAAAAGAAGGAGAAAGCGAAGTAAAAGGACAGAAGAAAAAGAAGGAAGAGAAGAAAAAGGAGACAAAGAAGAAGAAGAAGAAAGCGAAGAAAAAGAAGGAGTTGAAGAAGAAGGAGGAGGAGGAGGAGAATAAGAAGTAAGAGAAGAACAAGTAAGTAAAAGACGAAGGAGAAGAATTAGAAGAAGAAGAAAAAGGAGCAGGAGAAAAAGAATAAGAAGAATAATGAGGAGAAGGAAGAGAAAAAAAAGAATAAATAATTCACAATTAAAATTCATGAGTGAATTTATTCATTAAAACGTATAAAACAGACAGAAATTAAAAGTGAAAGAGAAAAGAAATTCCAAACTGAAAAAACAAAAAACAAAAAAAAACCCAGAAGAAACAATTACAACTAAAAAAAGGAAAAAGAATAAACCTTTTAAAAAGCCCCCTCCCAAAAAAACAAAATCAATCAAAGAATCTCTAAAACGGAAACAATTCTATTTTTGTAACTACCATAACCGAAAGGGTATTAACGATTTTCTTTATTAAGTTTTAAAGCCATCTTCTAGTCAGTTTCAATGCCGGCGCTAAACATTACACAACCCAATTTTATATCGTCTGCCCGTTACATTTATTTAGTGTATCTTAACCAAGAATACATTAACAGTCTACTTAGGTGTCGTCATTAAACGTCCTAATAGTCTAACACTTGCGAGTATGCTTTTAAGAGCTTTATTCTTTATAGAATTACGAATAAATGAATTAGAATTACCGTACATTGTTCTTTTTTTCATTTTAGATACGCCAAGTGTGCTTTACAGAGAAGAAAACAAAAAGACGTATAAAATAATTTTTTTTCTACCTTGAAATGTCTTTGTTGTGGCTAGGGAAAATATTTATGACACATAATCCAATTTTCACATTTAGGCTGGCTTACGGCCATATCACGGTGAATACACCGGTTCTCGCTCGATCACCGAAGTTAAGCAACGTTGAGCCTGGTCAGTACTTAGATGGGTGACCGCTTGGGCATCCAGGTGCAGGATATCGGCTCGGAAAGAGAAATCGGTGAGCCGAGTTCGAATTCCAGTTGAATATCCTGCATTCACTTAAGCACTGGTTTCCATGGAAAAGCTATTAATCCGTCTCTTCCCTCCAGTTATGGGTTAAATTAACAGGAGTAGGACTTGGGGACCCTACCCTTAAAAACAAAATCCCAATGAATCTTGATTTTCAAAAAGAAAAAAGTATAACTAGACGCAAAAACTTATATAAAAAACAAGAATAAATTGTTGAAAGAAGAAGGTATTATCAGCAATAAATAAATAAAATTTAGTTGGCAATCAATGACCCGCCGAGGTTGATTTGCCATAAAAACAAAACAACCAACTTTTATGCTAAAGGCTCGTTTTTGGAAATATAACTGAAAAAAAAATACAATACCAAAAGTTAATATGATATATAAGAATGTCATTGTAATGTGTATAATCGTATCCGGTTTGGCGAAGACAAAAATGACAGCAAGTTTCATGACCAAAAAGATGGAGTCATGAAGTCTAATTTTTGTTTATGACTTCTACATAAAGAATCTTTAACAACAGTTTTTTTGTCTTTTTTTTTAAGTATTTCAGCACTTACTGATTTTATACGAGGTGCCTTCAATAAGTTTCAGGACATTTTTTTGTAGAGGTATTTAAAATTATTGTAGGCTTTTGAAATTGTGTTATGTTATTACTTTACCACTGATGAGATGACAGACCCATTTTTATCACTTCAGTTTGAAAGGGGCAGCTGCAGCTGGACTTGGAACACACCCTACTAAACCCAGATTGTCACAGCTGACATTCTTTTTTAAATAGAGTAGATAAGCTTTTATCATAAGTCACGGGGGCCTCAAGAACTGAATCAATAAGCTCGATCATCTACCTGTTGTCGTTATGGCGTCTTTCCTTCTGTTGTTCACTGAGCACCCTGGGACAAACTTCGCACAAAACTTCCTCAACTTCAGTTGCTCATGAATGATTATGGGTACAGTTCCAACACTGATATCAAACTTTGTACTTATTGTCTCTATTGTCACAAGACGGTCCTCATCTATAAAATTACGGATTTGCCCCACCAACTCTGGTTTGCTGACTTCCTTACTCCTTCCACACCTCTCTTCGCCCCTCACAGACTCTCTGCTTGTCTTGAATCTCCTACGTCACACAAAAACCGATAATCGGCCCATGCGGGAGGGTCTGTAAGCAGTCTGAAGCATTCCATAAATTTCTGTTGTGTTTTTTCCAAGTTTAACACAAAACTTTATTGCGTACCGTTCTTTCAAAGTGTCATCTCGCACGGACTGCATTTTCAAAAAACGTCAGCTCTAACGACCAGGGTTTAGTAGCGTGTGTTCCAAGTCCTGCTGCAGCCGTCCCTTTCAAACTAAAATGATGAAAATGTCATTTCATCAGAGGTATAGTAATAACATAATACAATTTTAAGAGCCTACAATAATTTTAAATGTCTCTACGATAAATGAAATAATTCTTCTCTGCAACTTTGATATTTTGTTGCTCCAAGTAAGTATAATGAATTTTTTAATCAGTATCACCCCTTTCAAGCCCGTAAGGCTACTATGACACAAGGGGGTACTGGGTGTTGGAATTATTCGGAACAAAAAAAGGCAATAATGAGCGGGAAAAGAAAGAGAGTAATCAGGTGGACAGTAGATAGCGATTGACATTGCATAATATTTTTTTTGCAGGTTAAACTTGGCTGGAAAGAATGGAGCTTGAAGGGAGTTCCACAACAGAGAACTGCGCGAAAAGAAATTGGTAACATAGAACTTATGGCTACATCATGTTCTTCGATTGATCTATCCCAGCTGTTCGTTTGTAATGGATTCTGTCATGGAGATAAATATAATGGTTAAAGAGTGATTACAGAATTAGTAACAGAGATTGCAATTATGAGCGGGAAGAGAAAAGAATAATCACAGGACGTTAGATAGGAATTGACATTGCATTTAAATTGCAGATTAAACTTGGCTAGAAAACATGGAGTCGGAAGAGATTTCTACAAGATAGAAGTGTGCGAAGAGAAATTGTTAGCATAGAATTTACGGCGACATCTAGCCAGGTCAACTCTAAACTGATGAGACCTCAACGCCAGTCTAGTACTGCGCTTATTTTCAAAAAGTCTGTCTACCATAGCGAAGGGCTCATTTGAACTTCTTTTCCTATGGGCTTTGTCTTTTCAGGACGTAGGCGATCATGGCTTTCCACGTATCCCTATTTCTGATGGCTCTTAGCACCTTTTCTCCTGTTATCCATTAGCTTAAGCCCATAAATCTAGAATATAAATGTATAGAAACTAGCATGGCCACAAAATGGGGGATCAGTTTATATATCGATTATAATATAGATTTGAATCTCCACTTTATATCCACATCATAATTTTTTATAAACAGTTGGCAGGTATATTCTACTTTGTGCCTTGTCTCTTTAGGACTTAGGCGCTCATGGTTTTCCACGTCTTCCTATCCCTGATAGCTCTCAGCACGCCTTCTCCTGTTACACCATGCAACCCTCGTTCTGTCATCCACTAGCTCAGGCCCATAAATCTAGAATATAAATGTATAGAAACTAACATGGCCACGAAATGAGGGATCAGTTTATATATTGATTATAATAAGATTCGATCCCCCACTTTATATCCACATTATAATATCTTATAAACAGTTGGCATATATCTCCTTCTTCTATGTGCCCTGTCCCTTCAGGACGTAGGCGATCATGGCTTTTCACGTCTCCTTATCCCTGGTGGCTCTCAGCACTCCTTCTTCTGTTACACCATGCAACACTCGTTCCCTCATCCACTAGGCGCTTCAGATATGTTATCCGTTGCTTTCTCCTCTCTCTTTTTCCCTCAGGTCCTCCAAGCCTTCCTGCCTCATTACATGTCCCAGGAACCTCAGTATTAATCCCCCTTTCGTTTCTATCCTTTCCAACACCTCATCATTGCTCACATACTCGATCCCTGATATATCGACTTATAATTCATTTTGTAATTTTTTTTTTAATCGTATCACTCCGAGCAAGGCTGTAATGCCACTGATGTGCAGGGGGCTACGTAATAGTGAAAAGATCGGAAAAGAGAAAGCCGGAAACCATATCCTAAACAGGGAACAAGGGATGAGCCTCTTAACCTGTTCAATAGACGTGGGTGGAGTGTGAACCGGGCGATAGATCTATCTACTCCAATTGAAAAAAAAAAAAAAACAAAGTGAAAAGATTGGAAAAGAGAAAGCCGGTGTGAAAAGAAAGAGTATTAAGGAAAGGAAACCACTTCAAAGATTAAGTTCAGACCCTAAACAGACAAAATATTATCTGAGAGGGGTTGTTGTAGGGGAATATCCTGCTACCCTTCTGGTAGAGTAAGATGGATGAATCCATCTGTTATATGAGAGTCATAGCTTCTGATGAGCAAGGAGTGTACATGGTAGTGCATATTATTTCTTTAGACATTATTACATTCATATAATTTGTATGCTTTGATGCCGTTTATATCATCACATATATATAAGGCAAGATGTTTGTCTGTGTGTGTCTGTTTATCTGCCTGTATGTATTTTTCATTATTTTATATTCGTCAAAGACAAAATACTACAGTACAAATGGGTAATATTTTATATTTAATAAGACTAGCAGTATAGCCCGGCGTTGCTCGGGTGTAATGAAATTGTTTATATATATATATATATATATATATATATATATATATATATATATATATATTATCGATTTCCTGAACTATTGTAAGAACTTCAACCTTGAAATTTCTGAATATCGTTTCTTATGTCTTTGTCTATGAGTATATCAAATTTGATTAAAATCGGAACACTCCTTCTCTAACCCGATTTTTTCGATTATCGATTTTTGATATTTATCGGGGGTAACTCGACACAAAACCTATCTAAGAACGCTCGCAGACGCTTATAGTACAACTGTGTAAATTTTCAAGAAATTCGTTTCAGCCGTTTCGGAGTCTATAGGTAACGGACACACACACACATAGACATACACAGACACACACAGAAAAAGTTCCATTTATAAATAAGTTTAGATAACCCGTCAACCCAGGTTTATGTTATTCAGTCAGTTAAGTGCCATACGTGATACACGCTTGGGCGATCATGTCTCGAAAGAGACATGACTGACTGGGCAGAAGATTATTCCGCAGTAGTTTGCTATTGTTTTCTGCGGTAGACTGGTTGCCGACAAAGGCTATAGAACCCAATCTGTCCTGTTATTTAACCCATAACTGGAAGGAAGAGACGGATTAATACCTTTCCCAAGGGTATTTGCGCGTAAATCATGTCCGAATTCCAGACATTTAGCGACAACGACACATTTTTAAATGAAACATATACAATATTATTTTCTGGAGTAACAGTAAAAAACTGAACGTCAGTTGAAATAACATTTATATGTTTTTTTTTTCAAAAAAATACTACAGCAATAAAATGTTAAAGTTTCCTTGCAGTGAAGTTTGTTTTATAAATTAATTAAATGTTCGTAGTGCGGTAATTCGGTGGAACTAAAATCACACAGAACCAAAAATTTAGATACCTCGGAACTGTTCTGACAGAAGATGAAATGTGACACTGAGGCCCTAAAACTCGTCGTCATGCCCAAAGACGCATTTCAGCAGCTAACCAGAGTACTGAGAGACAGGAATAGCTCATTAGAAACAAATAAAAACAGAGATAGACTTCTATGGGATATCTGTCCTTCTATATGGCAGCGAATGCTTGACGATTTCATCAAGGAGGAAAGAGAAGGTCGAAACCACAGAAAGGATACTGTGAATACCATGGACCAAGCCCGTGAGCAACAACAAAGGTTTTGGATACAAAAAACATACTTCAGAAAGAAACAGCACTTGGAAAATTAGAATCTGTTTGTATCTGTCTAATCAGGTTTGATTGCTATCTCAGTGTCGGTATTTGAAACTTTTAACAACCCATCTTTTAAATGGTATTAAAAAAAACGGATTATTTTCAGGAGAAAAATTAGAAGCAATTAGTTAAAATAACATTTATATATTATTTTAAAAAATATGCAATAGTAATAAAATGTTCAATTTTCTTTTGACCGAAATTTGTTTTAGAAAATAAGCGTTCTTATTTTGTGAACAAAATGACGCTCAGCCTAATGCACTTCTTAGTTCGTATACAAAAGCTTAGTAGGCTGATGCAGGTTAATTCATTTTGTTGAGTGCAAGGCCTTACTCGGAGTTGCTGGCTGTCTCTCTTTGTGTTCATGTGTGAATGCATTTGTGTTGCACGCACGTCTAGATTAAGCTAGCATCCGTAATTATTTTGAACCTCTAGGAGAAATATGCTTCTAATTATATATCCGTAAAGCGATATCAAAAAATCTAACTTGAAATAGAAGTGTGGACTCTTTTTAATAGAATGATTTCTTTGGCTTGAAAATAATTTCACATTGGATCGCAAAAGTCTTTTTTTTGAATTTGCGATTGGTGAAAGTGGTTATAATTTTTATTTTCTAAATGGTCTCCAAAATATCACGTGATAGCTTTACAACTACGTCCGCAAGTATTTTGGTGGTATTATTGTAATTATTGTTTATCAAACAGAGCTTCTGATTATATTTTATTGGTTGAAAAAATATATAGGATGAACACACACGAAGCGAACATGCAGAAGGCATTTTAGTTGCAAACCAAATCAAAATACATAGAAATACTAAAAGAAAAAAACCTATTAGCTGTGGGCGGTCTTTTTTTTTACCGCCTCATAAATTTCACGTTTTTTTTTTTGTGTCGAGATCAATAACGGTTCTTTGTTTATTCATCATACCTGCCAAAAGCAAAGTCAATTTTATCTTGGTAAATATCTTGGACTTTTTTACGAAAAATATTCAAAGACACTAAAGAATGAAAATGAAAAAATAATAAAATTGCCAAACTGAAGGATAGAAAGAGAATTGAATGCAAAAAGAAAAAAAATGAAAGTTAAAGAAAAAGAAGAGGCTAATGAAACAGAAAGAATGATAATTTTGAAGAAAGCAAAATGAAAGAAAAGTTAAAAAAAAACTGAAAATTGAAAGAAAAGAAAGAAAAATAAATAGAACGGAAGAGCTAACTGAAAGAAATAAAACGAAAAACTGGAAAAGCGAAAGGAAGGAAATAAAAAAGAGAGAAAGAGGAAAATTAAAATAGAAGAAAAGAGGGTGAGTTTAATTCGTAGAAAGAAACGGATCAATAAAAAATGGTAAAAAGAAGCTGAAGAATGAACGAGCAAAAAAAGGAAAAAAAGAATGGATGAAATTATGAAAGAAAGACAGAGCGGAAGAATAAAAGAAAATAAAAAAGAAAGAAAGAATGGGAGAAAGAATGAGTAGAACATCTGAAATTTAAATTAAAGATAAAAATGGAAAAAAATACATTCAAAACTTAAACAAAACAAAATATAAAAAAATAAATTTGGAAAGCATAAGAGAAAAAATAACTGAAGAAAAAATGAAAGAAATAAAGAAAATGAAAGAAAGTATTGAATAAAGAATGAATGAAAGAATGAAAGAAAGAATAGAAAAATACAGAAAATGAAAGAAAGAATTGAATAAAGAATGAAAGAATGAAAGAAAGAATATAAAAATAAAGAAAATGAAAGAAAGAATTCAATAAAGAATGAAAGAAAGAATGAAAGAAAGAATAGAAAAATAAAGAAAATGAAAGAAAGTATTGAATAAAGAATGAATGAAAGAATGAAAGAATGAAAGAATAGAAAAATAAAGAAAATGAAAGAAAGTATTGAATAAAGAATGAATGAAAGAATGAAAGAAAGAATAGAAAAATAAAGAAAATGAAAGAAAGAATTCAATAAAGAATGAAAGAAAGAATGAAAGAAAGAATAGAAAAATAAAGAAAATGAAAGAAAGTATTGAATAAAGAATGAATGAAAGAATGAAAGAAAGAATAGAAAAATAAAGAAAATGAAAGGAAGAATTGAATAAAGAATGAAAGAAAGAATGAAAGAAGGAAAGAATAGAAAAATAAAGAAAATGAAAGAAAGTATTGAATAAAGAATGAATGAAAGAATGAAAGAAAGAATAGAAAAATAAAGAAAATGAAAGTAAGTATTCAATAAAGAATTAAAGAAAGAATGAAAGAATGAAAGAATAGAAAAATAAAGAAAATGAAAGTAAGTATTCAATAAAGAATTAAAGAAAGAATGAAAGAATGAAAGAATAGAAAAATAAAGAAAATGAAAGGAAGAATTGAATAAAGAATGAAAGAAAGAATGAAAGAATGAAAGTAAGAATGGAAGAATGAAAGAAAGATTGGAAGAAATAAAGAAATTGAAATAAAATTTTGAATAAAGAATGAAAGAATGAATGGAAAAATAAAAAAAGGTTGGTAGAATTAAAGTAAATGAAAGAAATAATTGAATAAAGAATGAAAGAAAGAATGGAAAATGAAAGAAAGACTGGAAGACTGAAAGAAAGAATGAAAGAAAATGAAAGAAAGAATGGAATAAAGAATGAATGGAGAAAAAAGACTGGATGAAAAAACGAAAGAGATCAATAAATTTGTTTGCAAAACACTGCGCCTCCTCGGGTTAACTCGCACAACAGACCTCAAGTGGAATGAGTGTATAGAATCCATACCTGCTGCTAAGTAAGTCAGTTCTCTTTGTAGGACCAGGAAGTTTTTTCCCGTCTGAAACAATCCTGCACATATATAAATCTACCATCCGCCCGTGCACTGAATACTGCTGCCATATCTGGTCGGGTGCTCCTGTTATCCACCTAGGGAGGAGTTCTTGACAAAATTCAGAGGAAAATCTGTAATGTGATCAATCCCGACTTGACAGCTCAGATAGTCACTTTCTCACCGGCGCAATGTAGTTTCCCTATGTCTTTTCTAGAAATAATTTCACGGTTTCTGCTCCGATGAACTTAGCTCACTGGTGCCCCTTATAAATGAATTTACTCGAGCCACAAGATTAGCAACCAGGTCTAACCCTTTTACTCCGAAACTCATAAAATAAAAACGCAAATTCTACACCAACAGCTTCTTTTCTCGCACTTCCAGCCTGTGGAATTCACTTCCGTTTACTTGCTTCCCCGACAGCTACAATTTCCAAGAATTTAAGTGTAAATTCAATAGCCATCTCCTATCTCACTAACCTGCATCCTCTCTCTCATGCTCCTTTCTCCATCCACTCCCATCAGTATTCTCCCTCTTCTCTTATCCACTTCCTGGCACCCCCTATAACCTGTCACTCTTTCTCATAACTTCTTCCTATGTAACCCCATGCGCATCAGTTCCTAGTAGCTCTGTGCTCCACTCATCGAGAAATTTATTACGCCGTACCCGTCAGCTTCCGACGCGGACATACTCAATATACTACGGTTTTACTAACCCACATTCCTGGACTACTAACCTTCCTTCAACCCTGAATCATTACTTTAATACACTAATGTTCTATCTCAATTTCTGATCGTTGTTCATTTATTAGTGCGGACCCCATTTCCGGGATCCACAACAATATATATGTATATAGTCATCCGCAGACAGTTCGCTGCGGTAGACTGGTTGCGAGCTAAGGCTATAGAACCCAATCTGTCCTGTTATTTAACCCATAACTGGAAGGAAGAGACGGATTAATACCTTTCCCAAGGGTACTTGCCCGTAAGTGAATACAAGGAATTCAACTGGAATTCGAACTCGGCTCCCCGATTTCTCATTCCGAGCCGATATCCACTGCAACACAACGCGCATCCTAGACTTCCTAGAGACAATTCGTAATGAACAATCAAACTCTTGACCTTTTGATGGCTGTAAAAAAGAGAAATGCAATTTAATATTTGAATACATGTATCCTCTTGTCTAAATGTTAATCCGACATTCAATTTGCTTTTCTGCACAGATCATTTGTTTAATTTGTTTATAACTATATTTTTTTTTGTAATGTTTGGTCACAACACTCGGATTTTATTTTTCTACACATCATCACCTTTATATATATATATATATATATATATATATATATATATATATATACATGCAATAAAATAAATCCTAAATTCCCTGGACAAAGTCCCTTACAAGACGAAAAGCTTCGACTAAGAATAGTTGAATTTCATCACGTTTCATTCATCTTGTCTCTGAGAATATAAACGCGAACACACCCACACACACTTATACAATATATATATATATATATATATATATATATATATATATATATATGTTGATGCGAATAAGTATTCATATGTGTGTACACCCAGGTACACACTGATATATATATATATATATATATATATGTGTGTGTGTGTGTGTGTATTTATTTAGTGTTTATAGAATAGTTCTCAATGTGATATATCTATATATATATTTCCTTTCTGTTTTTTAAATCTCATCATTTTAATTTGCAATTCCATTTGTGGGTCTCGGCATAAACTTAACTAACTTATGCATTTAAGAAATGAAAAAAAAAATGGCACCACAGATTTATAATTTATAACAACCTCAAGCAAACCTAGTACTTAAAAAAAAAAAATCCTAAAAAAGTCAGTTTATAATATACACTAGCTAAATGCCTAATGTATAAAACTCCGTGTCGTGCTTGAATCGCAATAATGATAATATACACGCTAAAATGTCTGCCACCTTCTACCCAGCGACCGTAGCTCAGAGGTAGAATCGCCGACTGATGCCAATTCGGTCAGGCTTCGAATCCTAGGTAAAAGGCCATCGGCTGTCTAACCGTACTGATGAACTGTGTTGCAGCTCTCTTTGCGGATGACTATATATACTTTATGTTTTTTGGGTTGTTGTCCTCGTCATTATTGCCATATAGACAATTTAGAAAATTGAGTTAAATTTAATAACTATATAACACCCGGAAGTATTATTGCATATAGAACGAGAACAATCTTTCCCATTGATCGAAATAAAGAGTTTGGTTCAAAATTCCCGGCACCTGACGATGGTGGAACGTACAACGATCAAAACGTCATTAATATCACAATAAAGATGAAGACAACACTCCGAACAATGTAAATAATGTAACTACTAACTCATCTGAGTAGTATAGACAAATACTATGTAAATCTGTTAATATACATTTCTCCCCATATAGCCAAAGGATTTGGGATTTATAGCAAAACAATTATTCAAACATACAAATAGATTCATTGGAAAATAATTTGACATTTTTCAAAGAGAATAAAACCTGCTGTCTGTTTTATTCATTTTTCCCGTCAGGCTTTTCGTTTATTTCTTCCATCAAAATTTTGGTTCAATTTTCCCGACGTCCTTTTCGGTTTTGTTTTCTTTCTTTTTTAACTCCTTTTAGTCATTAATTTATATTTTATTTTTTTTTACTATTATCGTGTTACTTCATTTCTTTTCCTTGAAACCCCCTTCGTTAATTTCCCGCGACATACTTTTTGTTCTTCGACATAATGAATGTGCAGAAGAGTCCATAAATTTTGTTTAGTTGATCAGTAATGCGAGATGATATAGTCGTCATTACGAGACGCAAGTGAAAATTTCTCGCCACTTTTCAAATTAAATTTTTCAACAGCGATACAAGAAAACAATCATTTATGGAGGAGTCAAAGCTGATATTTTTTCAGTATGCCTTATGGCAGAATCTGATTTAAGTGTTTGCTTTTTTCATATTTTGTAATATTTATCTCAACATACATTACTGTGCAAAAGTATTAGGACAAGAACTATTTATGAGGCATATTGACAGAAAATAAACAAATTAATTAAAGTAATTTTATTTCATTTACACAACAAATGCTTTAACAAGAAAAATACTTGTTACGAAATAAATTTAATATTTTGTATAATAGCCTTTTTTTTTTTTTTTTTTTTTAATCATTTCACCCCGAGCAAGGCAGAAACGCCACTGATGTGCATGGGGTTACATAAATGTAAAGAGATTAATTACAAAAGAGTGAGGAGTACAAGCTAGTTAGAAAGGAACAATAGAAAGCTGAGAAAGCAGGTGCAATGACAGGTACATGGGCGGAGAGAAAGGGAAGGTTATACAGGGGAGGGGAGAGAGCTAGAGGCCAGTGGTTAGTAGGTGAGTATTAACTTTGCTTTTAAATTTCTGGAGGTCGTAGCCGTCAGGAAAGCAAGAATACGGGAGTGAGTTCCACAGGCGGGAAGTGCGAGAGAGGAAGCTGCAGGAGTAGAATTGTCGTCTGCGTTTGGCTAACCTGACTGTGAATGGGTGGGACCCAGTTGCCAGTCTGGTTGAACGGGTAAACACCTGTTGAGGAGGCATCAGTGACTTAAGCTCATCCGAGCAGAAGCCATGAAAGTATATATAGAAGAGACAGAGGGAGGCCACATTTCGACGATGGGAAAGTGGCTGCAGACGAGTGGCCAGATCAGTACCTATCACATTACAGACTCTCCTTTGGAGCTTGTCAAGAACACTGAGGAGAACGGCAGGGGCACCTGACTTTGCTTTGATCATAGCCTTCATTCTGTCAGGCATTGATATCACAAGCTTCTTCAATGTATCTAATAGTATCTCCTGCCAAGCAGCTTGTATTTTTTCCCAAAGTGTGTCTTGCGAAGTAACGTTAGATTTATCAATTCGAGAGGGGGGGGAGGGAATAAGAAAAAAGCCAGTTATATCCAAGGATAATAGAATAATGTTAGATTCAAAATAATTTGTTTAATAGAAAATAGTTAAAATTAAATATAACTTCTTTTTAATACATTTCTTTTACACCTAGTTTTAAATAATCAATATTTATTAGCAATTTACTTGGCTTTTCACCCTGTATTTGAATTTCAGTGAGATTTTTACTGCTGTCTTAATACTTTTGCACTCTAACGGTAGTGTGCAAAAGTGTTAGGACAGGGGTGATTTTAAACTTTATTTTGATGCCCCATAAAAAATAAACTAGCTCTTGTCCTAATATTTTGGCAAAGTACTGTATATGTGAATATGTTCGCCGTGGTGCAGCCGATATTATCTCAGAAGGAAAAATACGAGACAAGTGTTCGAAATCTAGTTGAATTCATTGCACTCACTTATGCGCAAATACCCTTGGGAAAGGTATTAATCCGTCACTTCCCTCCAGTTATGGGTTATCTATCTATCTATCTATCTATCTATCTATCTATCTATCTATCTATCTATCTATCTCAGCCTTTTAAATATCTATCTATCTATCTGTAATATAATAATCTGGCCCCACCCAAGAAGGCTAATGAAGCGTGGGTGTTTTCGGTCATTGAAAGCAGCGGATGTCGTTTTGACCCTATTTCTGGCAGAGCGGAAATAGCTCAGAGCAAACAGACAGCTGACTATGAGAATTACGTAGGCGTCGAGTAGGCGTCGCGATCGAGGCAAGTTCCGGTTTTGGAAGATATATAAAGACCTCGAAACACAGAAGTCACAGTCCAGTCAGAGTCAAGGAACCAGACCAGTCTCCAGAAGTCGACAGTAGATAGAAGAGAAGTCGAAGAAGAGAAGAGTCCCAGTCAGCCTCGACAGGAGTCAGGCTCAACAGGCAGTCTGGGCAGAGAGCCAGACAAGAAGAGAAGTCGAAGAAGAAGCTAGACGAGCTAAGCAGAGAGGCTACACCCACGTCGAACCCCCCGTCACCACGTCGAACCCCCATTAGAAGCGCTCTCAATTCTCTGCCCTTGAACCACACGGTCTATCGGTCATTAATAAAAGTGTCACCGATATATTTTTATATATATACGTGTTTGTCTGTTTATTAGTATACAACATATCTATCTATCTATCACAGTCTTTTAAATATCTATCTATCTATCTATCTATCTATCTATCTATCTATCTATCTATCTAGCCTGTTCATATCTATCTAGCCTGTTCATATCTATCTATCTATCTATCTATCTATCTATCTATCTATCTATCTATCACAGTCTTTTGAATGTCTATCTATCTATCTATCTATCTATCTATCTATCTATCTATCTATCTATCTATCAGTCTTTTAAATATCATCTTTTATCTATCTATCTATCTATCTATCTATCTATCTATCTCAGTCTTTTAAATATCTATCTATCTATCTATCTATCTATCTATCTATCTATCTATCTATCTATCTATCTATCTATCTCAGTCATGTAACTATCTATCTATCAACTATCTCTGACCCAATGGACAAATCACCTGGCTACCACGACAAAAGAAAAAGTATCGCTTTATGCGAGTTCGAATTCTAGTTGTATTCATTGCATTCACTTATGCGCAAATACCCTTGGGAAAGGTGTTAATCCGTCTCTTCTCCCTCCAGTTATGAGTTGATTGGCAGGTGAAGCTTTGACAGGCAACCAATTCACTGCAGAAAGTAACAGCAACCAACTACGGGAAAATCTCCTGCCCAGACAATCATGTTTCTTACGAGACATGATCGTCCAAGCGTGAATCACGTATGGCACTTAACTGACTGACTGAATATAATCGTTGGAAAGATAATTAAATTTTCTCCTGGGCATCAAGTGGAGGATCGGTTTGCTATTGTTATGAATAATAAACCGAATTCCCACTAATTGCTACGTAATAATATAATATAATACATCTCTTCTCCCTCCAGTTATGGGTTAAATAGCAGGACAGATTATTCTTTGTTTGTAAGCAGTCTACTGCAGAAAGTAATGGCAGGGTATTTTCTGCCCAATCAGTCATAGTTCTTTCAAGACATGATCGCCAAGCGTGTATCACGTATTGCACTTAACTGACTGATTGAATATAATATTTGGAAACATAATTAAAGCTTCTACTTGGAACAAAGTGGGGGATCGATTTTCTATTGTTATAAAGTAATAAACTGAGCCCCCACTAATTACTACTTAATGATATTTTACATATCTACTCCGTCTGTCCCAGAAAGTAATGCCAACTCTCTTTTTCTGCTTCTATGTGCCCTGTCCTTTTAGGACGTAGGCGATGATTGCTTTCCACTTCTCCCTATTCATGGTGGCTCTTAGCACGCCTTCTCCTGTTACACCATGCAACCCTCGTTCCATCATCCATCTGATTAGGTACGTCAAATATGTTATCCGCTGCTTTTCCCTGTCTCTTTTCCCCTCTATCTGGCCTGTTAGTATCAGGTTCTCCAAGCCCTCCTTCCACATTGCATTTCCCAGGAATTTAAGCTGTCTCTTCCTGATGCTAAGTATTAATTTTCTTTTCGTTTCCATCATCTCAAAAACCTCATCATTGCTTATATGCTCGATCCATGATATTCGCAGCCCCCTTCTGTAAAACCACATTTCACTTGCTTCAAGTTTTTCCGTCATCTTTGTTGATGCTGTCTAGCATTCACTGCCATACTGAAAAACTGACAACACAATAGCAATCCAGTTCTCTCTTCCTTGTTTTTAGTGAAATTGCTCTGTTTCTTAATACTTTACTAAACTTCTGGAATGCTTCCTTCGCCAAGCCAATTCGATTTCGGATCTTTGTGTCGCACTTTCCGTCTTCTGTTATGACACTTCCCAGGTACCCAGTCAGTCATGGTTCTTTGGAGACATGATTGCCCGAGTGTGCATCATGGATGACACTTAACTGATTGATCCCACCATAATATTCCGAAACATATCGTAAGATGCTGAAGTAAAAAAAAAAAAATCAGAAAAACATTGAATCGATCGGTTTGATATGCTAAGATGATTGAAAAATCGATTGTAAGAACTTGTCAATTAAACCAGTTATTATGCATGATATATTACGCCCAGAGCTGAAGTAAAACACATCATAGCAATAAATGTAATAAATAAATAGTAATTCCTATCGCGAAGAATAATAGAAAACAAATGGAAAACTTTCAAGAATATGATACTTAAAAAGTAACTGTTTCCATAGCAGAGTAAATCACAGACATACATACCCTCCATACATATATACATCCCCTCCATATATATATATATATATATATATATATATATATATATATAAGCATGCGGTGTAGATATAGAAGAATCCAAATGAGTATCCTGTACATACAGTGGTAGGATAACTCTTTAAGAGAACTCTAAATATTTATATGTATATAAATACATATAGAGCAAATATGCATATACATATATATATGCATGTGTGTGTGGGAAGGGGTGTGTGTGTGTATTTGTGTAAATGTGTTTCATTGATTTTTAACCGATCGTGTGGCTGTATAATCCTTTTCTGAATTACCCAATATTTGAATATGATATTGTATACTAGGAACAAAATTTGGTATAAACTTTCCGAAGTTTATATGTGTTCTGTTGTTATTGTTAGAGAAGTTTTGTTTGAGTCATGTGTAGAATCAAGATAATGTATATCTGGTTGTCATATATATATATATATATATATATATATATATATATATATATATATACTGTAATGGTTGTTACAATGTTACAATGCAAAATAACAAACATTAAATTAAGGAGAAACCAACCCCAAAACAAAACAACACCTACCAACCCCTAAACCAAAGGCGCCATTAGCACCAGCCCTTTCAAGATTAATAGATTAACCTATCATGAACTCTGCCAAAAACAAACACTTAACCCAACACCAGTAAAAAGGTCAACGGAACTCAAAATACAGACCAACCCCTTTTACACCCGAAAATAACAAATCCAACACAAATAAACGGTCTTTTCAACTGGATAATTCTTATTTCTAAAAAAATCACCTGAGGATGAAGCCAAAACATAATGGGCTGGCTTCGAAACATGAGAAATTTTTTGCGTAGTGATACTATGAATTTAAAAACATTGTAACAACCATTACAGTATAACGCTCTACATTTGTATCGAGCACTCTTTATAAAAGTAAATGCATGAACAAAAAAGGTAAATAGACCTACGAGTTCAACAACTTAGTTACAATATATTTATATATATATATATATATATATATGTCAAATATTTCAAATATATAAATATATATATATATATATATGTTAAATATTTCAAATATATATATATATATATATATATATATATATATATATATGACAACCAGATATACATTATCTTGATTCCGATTCTAATTCTAATTGAATTCTAATTCTCATTCTGATTCTAAGCCGAAAGCTTAGAACCAAATTTTGGACAATTTTTGTCCTTATTTTCACTTATATATATATATATATATATATATATATATATATATATATATATATATTATAAAATATTACTCTGTTAATTAAATGAATTTAACATTGAGTTCTCTCGAGTTCGTCTCTTTTGGAAATTACCCTGATTACCTACCAAGTGTACTACGCTATATATATATATATATATATATATATATATATATATATATAGAGAGAGAGAGAGAGATCGGATGTCTAACTGTACTCATGAGCTGTGTTACAGCGAAACAGATTTGTCTCCGGGTGACTACGCTCTCACACCCCGAATGAGTACTATGGAGACATAGTAGACTTAAAAAAAAAAACAGTAGCTACTCAAGCATCTACGCATCCTTCATTCAGTAATGAATTTTAAAACTCTTGGCTACTGGCATGTGTTTACATTGCATATGACACTTTAAAGTCAGCCTTCCTCTATCGAGCGCCCAAAGCTCAGTAGTAGAATCGCCGACGTCAATTCGGTCGTGTTTCAATCTTAGATAGAAGAAATCGTCTAACCGTACTGACGAGATGTGATACAGCGAAACAGATATGTCTGCGTATGACTATATATATATATATATATATAAGTAACCAAACTGACATATTTACCATACTGAGACTAAATTGTCTTGAAATAATAAACAGTAAATCTATTCAATAAAATCGTCATTGGTTCCATTCACGGAATCCAATAAATTTCGAAATCTCCTGCTACTCTTCTGGTCGGTTACCTTACTTAAGTTGGTGAATGCTGCCATAATCCTTCTCTTTACTTCAACTTCGGTGTTGCAAGAATTTTGTTGGTCTTTTTATCAAATGCACCCCACACATAATAATCAAAGGGGTTGCAGTCGACGGAGTTTGCTGGGCAAATATAAGAGATGATGTGATTGTAGAAATTATCTAACAGCCATTATTGAGTGCTCTTGCTTATCTAGCATGGTGCAAAGTCCTGTTGCGATACATAGGATCTTCCAGCAGCCACCCTCTTAACACAGGCCAACACTATCCCCACAAGGCACTTGATGTAGTTTGAAACTCTGTTAGAACTTGAATAGATGCATGATTTCGACATCACTGAAAATACAATCGTCTTCTTCTAATACAAAAGACTTTCTAATATCGGGTCTTGAATGCCGATCGCTGACCCTTTTTTATGTCTGGACGACAAATTAATTGTTTTTCTTTTTTAATCCCCCTTTTTTCTTAATCAGTTTT